>JARYGA010027976.1:0-34512 GCA_030545235.1 Helianthus tuberosus | reverse complement strand
ATTTAGGTGGCGTGGCGATCTTGGAGACGAACACCAACATGTACACCATGTTTTATGCGCTTCCGGAGTTAACCGTCCTTTTGAAACAATGTTTTTGTTAAACTTAAACTTCCTTAGGAAGTCGTCTTTTGATATGTAAATTATAGTTTTTAAAAACTTAGTCATTGGTAAGTAGGAACTTTAAACTTGCACCTTGACATGGTAGTTCGAACTAACAACGGGAACTATACTAGACGGTGGTGTTGATCTCGAACTAGCTACAAGGGTATTTTGGTAAAAATGTAAATGTAATGTTGAAAGCTGTATTTTGTTGAAGTTTACAAATGCTTTTGACCATCACGAAATTAAGGGCGTTAAATAGGCTCGGCTCGGCTTGGTTTGGCTCGATTCTAAAAATAAAAATTAATACATAGCTCTCAAAATTCAGTATTCTAAAATATTATTCAATATTTCAAAAGAACATATTCAAAATAAGTTCAACCTAATACATTACAAGCCAAAATCACGTTCAAAAACACAAAATAAGTTTTATATTTCAAGTAAATACAATATTTGTTCATTAGCACGTCAATCAACTTTAAATATGTCATAGATATCAAACTATAAGCCTAAATACATGTAAATAATAATCACGTTTTTGTAATATTATATGTATATAAAAATAAAATATATTATAAGTAAAATAATTCGAGCTAAGTCGATTTGAGCTACCAAGCGAGCCAAACTGAGCCAATTTGGCTCGTCACGAGCCAAGCTGAGCTAGGCTCATTTTCTAATCGAGCCGAGCCGCCGGCTCGGCTCACTTTCAAACCGAGCCATATCGAGCGAATGGCAGTTGGCGAATGGTCGCAGTACACTTTTGTAATGTGCTGAACCCTTCATAACCACGAGCATCGGGTCGTTGCGTGAAAAACGGGTCTTGCCCCGACAAATCATCAGCAATGCGTGTGAATAACCGGCGACTCATTCGGAACCTGCGTCTGAAAATCTCGGCATTGTAAAGGGGTGCATCCGAAAAATAATCGTTCACCAATTTCTCGTGCGCTCCTGCCGTAAAAAATATAAATATGAGGAAATAAGGAATAAGGATAATAAAATTTATTAATGATAAACCTTAGCGGTCTCTGTTAATCCGTAGTCGCCTGGTAACGCTTTCAGACGAGACGTCTTCCTTTTCCTCTTCCTACTCCATAATAATTTGCGCCGCCCTTAGCACAGCGTTTGCGTAAAACATCTCCTCTTCCTCCTCCGAAGACGAGGACCACCAAAAATTAGATTGCATTGTATTGTGGGTGAAAAAGATATATTTTTATAAAAGAATGGTATAAAAATGAGAGTGTTTTGGGTTGAAAGTGGGAAGAAAATGGTGAAATAATGGTATAAAATGAGAGTGTTTTATAGAAAAGGGGGTATGTTTTTTATTAAAGTAACTAGCCGTTACAACGGCTATAATTTGAAAAGATGGCACGTCGAGCACGTCGTTGGGGAGCCGGGGTTGACGTGCTGTTCCTATGGGGGGGGGGGGGGGCGGTGTGGGGGTGCGGCGTCGGGCCACGCCGGGCCTAAGCCGGCCCCCATACCCTGTTTTAGAATTTAGGAAACATAAAAAGAGCTTTGTTTTAACTTTTATAAAGAGATTTCTGACACCTTGGAAGAAGGCTAGGCTCTGTTCATTATTTTCTAATCCATCAAAGTGACTAAGTGAGGATTGAACTTGGGTCTCTATTAGAGAACCTAAGTCTCTCTACCACTCGGCCACAAGTGGTGGATTATGGTATATTATTTAAAATTTAAATTATATTCTATATAGTTTGGATTATCTTTTAATTAATTTTGTAATTAAATATCAACAATTATCAAGCTAAATCGCATTATTGTAGAAGATATTTACATAACTTCTTAAGTTCACATTTAATCGATGATATAAATTAATAGGATAAGTTTTATTTGGATTTAAAAAACAATACAATAAATAAGTTAAAAAAGACAAAAGTGCCCCTCATTTAACTAATTTTTTTTGACAAAGTCAATGGGCTGAATCAAAATGGCAAAAAATGCAAACCTTAACAACTGATAAGAAAAATTGTTATTGCTATTGTTATTATTATTTATTTGTAATTATTATCATCTAAGTTACTAGGGTATAGTCTCGTGTGTTATACGAGTTTACGTAAGATATTATTTTTATTTAACCTTGTGATACGCGGGTCTATAACCTAGTAGTATATATTATGTTAATGTTAATATGTTAATTTGTAGATATTTGATAAAGTCATGAACTTTCAAAGTGATCCATGGGCCTCACTAACATGATTCTTGTGCGTAGAGTCACTGAGTCAACTAATGCTTCTTGGAACCACTCACATGGCAAAAGATTTTTTAGATTTGTGGATTTTATTGATCATTTATAAGGTAAGGATAATTGCCAAATGCACGCTTGATCTCTCAGACAAAAGCAATGGAATATGCCAAATGCTGGTATTTACGTGGACAAAGGAAGAATGAGATGTATAACGACCGGCAGCTAAATTATTATGTTAAAAGAAAAAGAGAGGTTTGGATTTTTGACAAGTGGTTAGGGTCGGCATGTTGTCTCTAGGATTGGATAAGACCAGACAAGATAATACCATCAAGGTGCTTTCTTACTTGACGTTTAAAGCATGTAACTAGGTAGCAAAAACAATATAAATTACTTAAGACTATAAGTTATGGTTTAGTTAAAAAGTGCATAACGTCTTGTCACGTAGAAAATGAGTTTTAATCAACTTACTCTTTAACTATCATATTATGATTTAACTAAAAATTATAAAAACAAAAAAAAAATGTGATTGGTTGATTTGGTTTAGTTAAAAAGTGGATAACGTCATGTCTCCCTATTCTCCACGGGTGTTAGGGTAACACCTCCCCCCCTAACTAATGTGACCTGTTGCGCCTTTCTAAGAAATAAAATAGAATAACTTCAATAATAATATCCATTGTACATAAGAGAACAGAAAGAAATGACGTGAAAGAGAAAAGGAAAAAACTCTTATTTTATTAATGAAAATCTTCATCTAATATATGCATCACATATCTAATAAATGAAAGTGCAATTGTCTAATATTTGTAATGAAATACGGAATTTGTCAAATAAATGATACAAATGCACATGTGCATGGATAACTGTTACTCGGAATTTTTTTTTTTTTTTTTTGTGTTCATCTGCATGGATAACTGTTACTGTTTGTGTTCACACTGGTTCTCGCGGTTCTCGCAATAAAGGGTGGTTCCTAACGGATCCTTCACCTATATATATAGGGTAAGGTTCATGCGAGAACCACCCTTATTGCGAGAACCGCGAGAACCAATGTGAACACAAAATAAAATCTAAAAAAAATCAAAAAGCACTCAAAAAAAATTAATATTTTAAAAAAAAATCGCTATATTTAGTTAGCAAAAAAATAAAAAACTGTTTTTTTCGAGTAACAGCTATCCATGCACATGTGCATATGTATCATTACTTCGACAAATTCCGTAATACGTCATCAGTAATAGACAATTGCACTTTAATTTACAATACCATCCATAGAGTAGGAGTTGGGTAGAAAGTGTGTTTTTCCTAGAAAGTCTAGGAAGCAATAAGAACGCGACATGTGGCATTGAAGGATTTTATCTAAAAGGGCATTTATGTACTTTCACAATATATTTTTATTTTAGGAAATTATCTTCAATAACTAACTATCCATAAATTTCGGAATTTTTTGTTTTCAATTTCTGATCTCACTTAATATCAATCATTCCTTCGTTTTCTTGCTGGAATCTATCAGCATGTTCTTGGTACTGTGTTTTAACAGTTTGTTCTTGGTGATGTGTTTTAACAGCAAGCAGATTCATACAGCTGTGTTTTATTATTCAGATTCATACAGTTGTGTTTTAGCATTCAGATTCATACAGCTGTGTTTTAACAGCAAGCAGATGCATACATTTGTGTTTTAGCATTCAGATGCATACAGCTGTGTTTTAACAGCAAGCAGATTCATACAGTTGTGTTTTAGCATTTAGATTCAAACAGTTTTAACAGCAAGCAGATGCATACAGTTGTGTTTTAGCATTCAGATTCATACAGTTGTGTTTTAACAGCAAGCAGATGCATACAGTTGTGTTTTAGCATTCAGATTCATACAGTTGTGTTTTAACAGCAAGCAGATTAATACGATGTGTTTTCTTGATGTTTCTTGACACTGTGTTTTAACAGCATGTTCTTGGTGCCCTGCATGATTAATACCTGCGACTACGGGGTCTTTCGAACGGCTTCCGACAACTGATCCGGTGCTCTCCATCCTTTCTAAAGTTATATTCTTCCATGATTGTAGTTATTTTTGGTAGGCATTGGAGTTTCGAAGTTGGGTTTGGAGAGAGAGAGAGAGAGAGAAAATCGCGTGAAATTAGGGACTGGGTTTGACTGACGGTTATCTAATTGATTTAAAACATGATATATTGACAAAATTGCCCCTAGTCTTTTAAATCAATGAATTAAATAAACTAAAAAATTACAAGATTGCCATTGACTTCATCTTAACCATTAAACACACCCATTGGATGGCCCAGATCGCTTCCTAGACTTTCTAGGAAAAACACACTTTCCGCAGGATCCCTACTCACCATCCATAATACACTACTTTTTACATTACCAATATTCAAAATGCACATGTGCATCATTATGTATAACCATGATATAACGTGTTTTGGTACAAAAAGTTTGTGATTTTGAATGGAGAAGTAGGCCCATATACATGTTTTTTGGTTAGTTATATCTAGTGCTTGATGGTTTGGTTATAGTTGTCAATTTATGATGTAATATGTTGATTGGATGGTATAAATGGTGTTGATATACATGTAATAAAGTAAAAATATTGGTAATGGTAGTGTATTATGGATGGTAGAAGGTAATGGTAGTGTATTATGGATGACATGATAGATGAAAGGGAAAGTGTATTCAAAGTAGTGTACCAAAACACCTTATTTCATGTTGATACATATAGATTCACATGTGCATTTCTAATATTTGTAATGTAAAAAGTAGTGTATTACATATGGTAGTGTAAATGAAAGTGCAATTGTCTAATATTTGTAATGAATTACGGAATTTGTCAAAAAATGACAAAAATGCACATGTGCATATTTGTGTATTATGGATGGAATGATAGATGAAAGAGAAAGAAATGATACAAATGCGCATGTGCATGGATAACTGTTACTCGGAATTTTTTTTTTTTGAAATTTTTTTATTTTTTTTATAAACAAAATATAGCGATTTTCTAAAAAAATAGTGAAAAAAATAAAAAAAAAATTTTGGGTGTTTTTTAGATCTTTTTAGGTATTACTGTTTGTGTTCACACTGGTTCTCGCGGTTCTCGCAATAAAGGGTGGTTCATAACGGATCTTTCTCCTATATATATATATATATATATATATATAGGATTAGGTTCAAGAGTGAACACTAGTGTAGCTTGCGAACTGAGTGAACTAACACTGGCCATACACGTGTGTAGATCAATGGCCATGATTTGATGTTGAAATACACTAGTGTATTTTACGATTTGATGATGAGATCCTGGCCATACACGTGCGTAGATCAATGGTCAGGATTTGTTCACTCAGTTCGCAAATACACTAGTGTTCATTTTAGAACCCCACCCTATATATATATATATATATATATATATATATATATATAGGGTAGGGTTCATGCGAGAACCACCTTTATTGCGAGAACCGCGAGAACCAATGTGAACATGGGCAATTTTGTAAATACCTGACATCTTTTAAAAACCCGCTTACCTGCGATTCCCTTTACCATCAGACTTCAACATAAATTAAATTACATTTAATCAAAACTTTCACGTCCACTATCATCTGAACTGTGATTCAATCCAAATATATCAACATTTCTCAATCTGATTCTCTCAACAATTCGTTGATTACAATCGTTTACATCATCGTCCCTGATACATCATCACTTCACCATCATCCGTTCACCATATCGAAGCATCTGGATTGAGATTGTATCTCAGATTTGGGATTATACCAGCAGATATTTCATATTTCATCATATAATCGAGGTTAGTTCCCAAAATTCGTCCGGTGATTATAAGAATAGATGATTCAATGAGTGTGTCACTACGACGGTATCGTCGGGAATCAATCGTCGTCGGAATCGTCGCCGCCGACGGAATCGTTGACGGATTTGTAATATAGATATTGTCATATAAATCGAGACACCCTTTGCAAGTTTATACAATTCGTTTATACGGTTATACGATAGATAATTTGTTGTTTATACTTTTATATGATAGATAATTTGTAAATTCAACTTCGTTTTGTATTGTGTGATATATAGTTATGCACATGTGCATATTTTGACATCATAGGTTTAACAGAATTGGATATTAAGGTAATTTTTGTGTGATATATAGTTATGCACATGTGCATCTATTGGATATTAAGGTAATTTTTGTGTGATATGTAGTTATGCACATGTGCATATTGTGCAATAACATGTGAATAAGGTAGTTAATGTTGATGCACATGCCATTGAATAAGGTATTTATTTGTATTTTGGTGTGATGTATAGTTATCCACATGTGTATTTAATGTTAGATTATGTTAATAAGGTAGTGTTATGGGATATATATATATATATATATATATATATATATATATATATGTGCACATGTGCATAGCTTTACAAAATATGTTAATATGCACATGTGCATAATTTGTCATAATAGGTTAGTAAGGTATTTAATGTTTATACACATGTTCATTGTAGATAATCAATGGAAAAAATCAAAAAAGTAACATTTGTATTAGAGTCAAGGGATGAAGGGTCATCAAGAATGCCTAACGCAACACCCGGACGCAACACGGAAGACGAATATGCGAATGTTAAACAAAAAGGTTAGAAGCTGTTTATTTAGTATTAGGTTAACAAGGTCATTTATGATGGTGTACATATGTATAGTTATGTACATGTGCATATTTTACCATAATAGATTTGTTGATGATTTATGTTATATATGGTTAGTGATAATACGAATTTTGATTTGGTACATGATAAGGTTTATTATTGAAGCAAGCATGTTGATGAGATCGGTAATGTTAATGCACATGTGCATAGTTTTGCACATATGCATGTTTTGATAGAGTAAGTTAATAAGGGTAGGCATATGGATGCAAATGTGCATAGTTATGTACATCTGAATACTTTGACAGAATGGGTTAATAAGGTCAGTCATGCTGATGTACATGTGTATAATTATGCACATGTGCATAATTTGCCATAATATGTTAATAAGGTCGTTTATGTTGATGCACATGTGCATAATGTATATGGTGATGATAAAGTTAATGTTAACGCACATATTAATTGATAATTCATGTTTATTGATCCTATTTTTTTTATTTTATTTTGGTTTGTTTATTATTGTATATGTAGATCAACAATGGAAGAACATCGAAGAAAGTAATTTTTTTTTGAAACCAAGGGATGAAAGGTCAAATAAAATGCCGGATGGAATGGAATATGATTACGCGACGGTTAAACAAAGAGGTAAAAAAGGTTGATTAATGTTTGATGATCCAGTTGGGAGTTTATGCACATGTGCATCCATGTATTAAATTCATGTTAAATGATATCATTTATGTAAACATGTTAAATATATTGTGCAGGTGCGTAATAAGAAATAAACACAAAAAGGCGGGCAAGTAAGCGAACTCGTGATGAAACATCAAAAAAAGGGAGGTGATGGAGTGCGTGGTAAAGAACAAAAAGTTGGCAAGATCAACGATAACGGCGACGGTTAATACTGATGACCATATGGTTGTATTCATATTCAACATAGGGTATCCAATATAGCGTGTCATTAGGTGTAGAATGTAAAATAGTTGTAATTGTTCCTGTAGTGTAGAAAGTACAACACTTGTAAATGTTCATATATACATAAAAAGTAAAACATATAACATTCTAATTAATAAGGTATGTGGCGTGTGTACGCGCTTGTTCAACATTTATTCGGTGATGATTACGGGGCGTTGGTAATGTGATGCACATGTGCATAACATTATGTACTGATGGTTAACAGTTTATTTTTGATGATCATGGATTGTTAGCAACATAATGCAAATGTGCATGATTATGTAATATATGAAAATAAAAGTAACGTCTGTAAAAAAATAACGGTTATTTGTTTAATGTTTATTAGTGATGAGTATTGGGTGTTAATAATGTGATGCACATTTGCATAATTATGTACTGTTGGTTAACAATTTATTTTTTTGATGATTACGGATGGTTGAAAACATAATGCACATGTGCAGGATTACGTGATGTATGAAAATATAAGTAAATTATGTAATAAACCAATTGTTTTGTTTAATGTTCAATGATAAAAAAATAAAATGGTTAATAATTAAACATGGATTATGGGGTATTGGCAAAATAATGCATATGTGCATTATTATGGTATGATTGTAAATAAATGTGATTTACTTGATGAGAGAATAATGGAGCATGTAAGAGTAAACTACGAAACACACTTTAAGGGATATAATAACGAATCATGTGAGTGTAAACTACAAAACACGTATAAATATATAATGTCTTTAATCTCAAAACATATGAATTGCAACAATTGTTAATTTAAACTTGTAGATGTTGTTGCGGTTGATGTTGAGGTGGTATCACAAGAGATTGAGTGTTAAAAAAACGATGGCATTGTCTGCTTATATACAAGGGTCAAAAACTCGAACCAACCATCGATGACTGAGACCACCCACAGGATGAAAATGACCTACATGTCCATAAGTTATTTTTGCATCTTTCAAGAAGATATTCAATACATTCAGGTTATGAACACTTTAATGACATTTCCATGAAATATATATAGGCACATTACAAAGCGATGATTCTTAAACTCAAAAGACATGATCTTCCCAGCCGTTGTAAAATTACAAATTAAAGCCTTGACAAGAAACTTGGAAATCCTAGCTGAAAAAAAAAACAGGAAAAAAAACGATCGAAAGCAAATTAAAGCAATAGGGGATTATGTATCCATAGATTCATAACCTGCACTTTGATTCTCGACCACAACTAGATCGCCGCCCGTTTCATTGACATGATTTTTCACCTCACTTGTTTGTTCAACCTTAGTTGTGCTGCTGCCCTCTGCATACACTACCATATTTCCTTTGCTCTTTTTCATGCCTTTGACGCCTGGTGTTTTGTGCTCCGTCTTTGTCGGTAACTTGCCTTTGACGCCTTTCCATGCTAACATATTGGCTTTAGGTGTAGCCCAACCGTTCTAGGTCATTACAAAGCCACTCGACAGGTCCCCACTTGTGACACACAAATCCTCTCTGACGGTTTTAACATTAAAAGTCTACTTATTTTCCGAGTGCCAACCCCACCCATATTGACCCGTCTTCATTTTGGTGTCTCTCAGCAGCGCCAAAAGCTGCATAAACTCCACCCATGCCTCCCCGGTTGTTGGCTTGTTCTTCCATTGCCAATCCCACACAGTCACCTCCCCTATTTTTTTGTAGTTGTCCGCCACCCAAGACCATTTGTTTGCTGCCATTCTGTACATAATTCGATAGTTATCTATAAGGCACTTGTTCATAATCCATACATCAACAACATAGTCTAATTTCCAACATAATGCACATGTGCATATAATTTAATACAATATCACTTGCAATCAACATAATGCACATGTGCATAGAATTTAATACAACATCATTTGTAGTAAATATAATGATTTACAAAGTATATACATCATTTACAGTCAACATAATACCTTTAGGCACAAATCTAATGAATTGCAACTCTTGATGTTCTATATTTGTAGGTATCTTGTGACTATAAACTGTATTATCAGTAGATGGACCAACAATGTTAGCATCAGATGATGTATGATGAGGATTATCAGAGATTGTTTGATGAGGAACATCAGATGTGTGAGGATCGACACATGATGATTCAGAGGATGCCATGTATAGGGTGTAAATGGTGGGTTGTTCGATGTGAATGCCGCCGGAAACACCGTGCCCGGATGTCGCCGTCGTGAACTCCGGTGAGTTGTGTGAACGCCGTCGGCTGTCGTCGTCAATGTATTTAACAATCTGAACTGATGAATGAAACCCTAATAATTAAAAGCTGTAGATCTTGAACAGAGTGGTGAGAAGAGGGGCACGTGTTTTGTAATGAATATCACATAATTACAATTTTGCCATGTGTTCACACTGGTTCTCGCGGTTCTCGCAATAAAGGGTGGTTCCTAACGGATCCTTATCCTATATATATATATATACACACACACACACACACACACACACATATTATATGAAACCGACTCCATAATAATTAGGAGAAACGATGACACATAATGGTGTAACAATGTCTATAATAAAGATTATATATAACACTCTCCCTTAGACATATTACCGCTAATTATACACTATTAACAACATACATCAGAATAATGTTAAATTGGTGGTCCAGGACCAATAAATAAACTAATACTGTCGTACTGACTCATTAAAAACCTTCCTAAAAAAACCTAATGGGCTAATGGGACAAAACTTAGTCAAAGAAAAAAAGTGCAGTGTATATAATGTTTCCTAATACTTTTGGATCTGTTATGTTGACTCGTCAAAAACCTTACTAAGAAAAAACCAAATATGATAAAACTTAGTTAAGGGAAAAAGTATACAACATATGTGAACTCCCCCTCATTTATATCCTTTAAGTAACAACTTTCGATGTTCTATGAAGTTGCTTAACGTTTTCTTCTCATAGAAGACTCCTGGTGTACAACTCTTGATAAATATATTATTTGTAGTCATGATTTGACACTTGATCTATAATGTGTAAGTGTAACTCTTGATAGATTTATCCTTTCTATTAAATGATTTGACGCTTGACCTAGTTATATGCAACTCTTTATGTCGGGAAATTATGTATTGTATTCATATAAGACTCCTAGTGTCTCTTCCCATAAACAAATACAATAAGATCCATGTTCGTGTTGTGTTACATTAGCTATATGTACAAAACTAATCAAACTTGTTTTGATGGGTTAGTAAAATATAAAATCATACCTTTTGTACCTTAATAGTATCCATATATATTTATTTTACACATTCCGATGTCTCATTTAATGAACATGAGCTGGCACAAAACAAAATATATGAGTTTCACATAAGTATAAGTGGGTCCTACATAGGAAACCCACTTATGAAGATACCAAAGATCTGTTTTTCAAAATATCTGTTTGAAACCTCTATTGAGCTCAACAGACTTTTGAATAACTTGATCAGTGTTTTGAAACATCTGTTGGACTCTTGATCAACAAAGTTTTGAAAATCTTCTGTTTAAAACCTTTATTGGGTTCAACAGAGTTTTGGATGGAGAACAGTGGCTCTGTTTGACTTTTAATTCAAACAGTGGTTTTGGAATAAGATATGCGCAAAATGCAATATAAAAATTATATCAAACAAGGCATAAAATCAACCCTTTTATGTACTAATATTGGAAAAAGTTAGTTTCTTTGTATACTTTTGATTTTCAGGATTAAAAGAGCTTAAATGTATAAAAGTAACAAATTAACGACAAAAACCAACATAAATACAAGAAAGAGGAGTTGACACACCATGCCTACCCTCCAAGTTTCACCCCAAGACCAAAACAACAAATCAGAAGACAAGCACGGGGTCGTGCCACCAAGGCATAGGGTCGTGCCTGATATGCTCTAAATTATACATATTTTTATATAAATATTCCCTATACTTTTGAGTAGATTAGGGCTGTTTTTATTAGATTTTACTCACTCCTGGTTCACATTGGAAGTTTAAACGTTTAAAGAGAAAATAAGCTAAAACGAGTAAAAATAATTTCACAATACGTAAATGGCGATAATTGTTTATTAATTAATTTATTTTGGGGAATTGACATGTAATAATCCCAACTAGACATCATTGGTCATTGCTAGTCCCACATTTGAATATTCATTATGCCAGTCCCACCTTTCACTTATTTTTCCTCCACCGGTCCTTAGTTAAAAAAACTTAACGGAGTTAAGTTTTTTTTCTGAATTATAAGCTGACGTTTTAGGGCCTTTGATCAGAACGAGGATATGAGTCGAATGATGTAAAACTTACCTTGAAATTGTGCTCAAAGCGATGAAAACGGTGCTTCAATTCGGGTGTTTGAACTTCCAATTACTAAAAATCAAGTCGTTTGGAACACCGTTTCGAGGTAAGTTTTACATCAATTGACTCGTATCCTCGTTCTGATCAAAAGCCCTAATACGTCAGTTTGTAATTCGGAAAAAAAAACTTAACTCCGTTAAGCTTTTTAACTGAGGACCGATGGAGGAAAAATAGGTGAAAGGTGGGACTGGCATGAGGAATATTCAAAAATATGACTGGCAATAGCCAATAACGAATAGTTGAGATTATTACAGGTCAATTCCACATTTATTTTTGTTGGAAAAGTGGAAAGAAATGAGAACTGATGTCATGACATAGTCATAAATGAGAATTGAAAGTGGCACCGAATCTTGAAGCTTAAATTGATATAAATGGTCATTAACTAATTGTTTTTCATCTTTTTTTTTTTTTTTTTTGGAAATTAAATTTCATTAACCAAAAACCTCCACAGGAGTCTTCAAAGAGAAGACCCAAGAGCGCAAAAACGAGCTTACATCAAGTCTAGGGGATAATTACACCAATCAAACCAACATTTAACTTTCATCTTCGATCTATGTCTAACCCAAAAGAAAGAAATCGACTTAACATATTCCATGACTTCAATAGCTCTCCGACATTTATTAGAGAAAACTTTGGAGTTCCGCTCGTTCCATAAACACCACACGGTAGTATATATAATACCCCTAAGCAGGTTCTTCTGATCCGCAGCCAATGACGTGTTGTCCGGAAACAATAACAGATCACTGACGTCAAAGATTATCATATCCTGCAGCCTGCACCACGACCCGATGCGAAACCAGACTTCTGCAGCAAAAATACAGCCTGTAAACAAGTGAATAGCCGATTCCATCACTATGTTACAGAACGGACAAAACGAGTCAGACAACGCTATCCCTCTTTTCTGCAATTGATCTTTCGTAGGAAGACGATTTAATCCAGCTCTCCAAATCAGCAGCTTACATTTGAGAGGGGTCCACCCTTTCCATTTAATTTTTAACTCATTCGTAATGTTCCTGCAGATAACAAAAAGTTTCTTGATTTTTCGAACCTCGAACAAGCCATCAGAATTACCTCTCCATTCCCATCGATCTTTGCCATCAATCCATTGGTAATCATAAATATCTTGCAATAAAGAAAATAACTCAGACACCTCCTCGGCACTGGTGGGATTTCTACGCCATTCCCATAGCATATCTCTACCGTTATTGGTTATGATCACACGACTCCCCACCGAAGCCCATTTATTCTTCTCAATACTAAACAGATTTGGATATTTCTCTCTTAGAGGAATCGAATGTAACCAGACATCAGTCCAGAAATTCACGTTTAAACCATCCCCAACAGCCCCTGCAAACAAGCAACTAATCTGTCTACCATCCTGCAATTTTTTTTCACACATCTTAACAATATTCTTCCAGCAACTACTAGCATTCTGGGTATATGGCAGAAAAAGACCACGTGCGAGAAGACCCGTTACAGCCAATCAAGATGTTTTTCCACAAGCTTCTTTCTTCTCTTTTAAACCTCCAAACCCATTTAAGGAGAAGAGCGTCGTTTATGTGGACGAGCTTATTGAGACCCAACCACCCTTCTTTTTTAGGCCGAGTGATATCATCCCACGCCACCCAACAAATCTTGTTTCCAACACTCGACCCCGCCCATTTTTCATCTTTTTTAAAATCCATCGCAGGTTATACAATTGTGTAAATATGGATTTTATTGGAGTTTAGAATGGGCCGAATTATATGAGTTTGTTGGGCTATACTTTGATGGAAGAAGAGAGCCCAATTAATAAAAAGATTGGCTACATCTAAATGGGACATGGCAAATTTATGTCACCAGAAGGCTATCCTACTGTGTGACAAAAAAAAAAAAAAAAAAAAAGAAACGGATTCTCGTAAAACTGCTTCAAGTGTTGACTTGACTGCTATATTTTTGTCATGTTGGGTCGGTTCTAAGTGAGGCTTTGGGCCCTTTTGTGAAGCACAGCTTAATGGCCCACTTATTGAAAAGAATGGTTTTTTGATACCATATATAATTCGTATATCATCAACAAAGGCAGACGACATAATTGAAAAAATAAAAAAAGAAGGATACTGTTGGACGCAAGGAGGAAAAGAAAAGAAGCTAGCAGGCTACGGTTGTTCGACTAGAGTGTTCGGGTTTAACGGATACGCATCCTAATATCGTTTTCTGGTTTGATTTTATTGTTTTCATTATGAATTCAGTTTTTAAACCGATTAATTTTGTTTCGTTGTTGAATATTATGAGTAGCTAAACTACTTAGGTTGAGATGATCTAGACGTTGTGATGTTACTTTAACTCGGTTATTGACTGTTTGATGTGATTTACATGAAGTTGCTTTGAAGTTGATCTTGATATTGCAGGTTAAAATTATTGTGTTGATTATTGATTGTTGAACTCAGTGGTTTAGGCATATAGAAATATCACCTAGACTTAGAAACCAATTTGAATCGGGAAACTTAGATTGTCGGTTTAGATCTTGACATTAGAGATAATTCAAGTTAATCAATAATTAAAATCAACTAATTGACACGTGCATCCTTACCTAGTGCTTCGAGAAGAGAATTAGGTTTGCTAGGTTATTAGCTAGTCGTTGTTGGGTAGATTGGGTGACCGATAGCTCGGATCCGTTTATTTCTTCGCGTCAATGGTTTCCTAGGATTTCAATCTTCGAGGTTTCTTCTGCTTCACGAAGTGAGGATTGTGACACCTTAGTTGTCATATATTTGATATTTGTGGGACTTGGTATCGATAGATCGAGCCGGTCCATCTTAGCACTTCGCATTTTGCCCACTTTCTTGCACGGTTTATCATCTCCAGCGGAAGGTTTATCAGGTAGATTAGGGTATTCAGTCATTGTCCGTAGTCATGGTAGCATTGCATGAGTCTAGGGATTCGACACCTAGGTAGTTCCTTCTCACCATCTTTGTTCCTAGATCCTATTTTTCGAGTTCGCTTGCTTGTTGCATTTCGTTTGCTGTCTTGAGCTGTCTGTGTGAAATTCCCATTTACTGCTTTATAAATCAATTAGGTTATTAGAGATTCACAAAATTCCCAATTAAAATTAGCTAGGTTTTCTTATAGAGGTTGAGTATCGAAATTTCGCCCATAGTGTCCATGGATTGATATCCAGTCTTGTCATCTACACTACATTGCGACCGGTACACTTGCCAATTGTGTGTGGTTTAGTAGTAATTCCATTTTAAAACTTGTTTCGAAATTAATATATACAGTTTTCACACATCAGTGGCCTACTCCAGAGCCCATGCAAAACAAGACAAACAAAGCAGACAAGAGACAGGGGGCCATGTCCCATGGACACGGGGCCATGGTCAACTGCCAGATATGCAGAATCTCTCAAAGTATAGCAAGTACAGACCACGGGGTCGTGCCCTCTGACACATGGGGTCGTGTGTGCATACGGACTGACACAGATCATTAAATTAAGACAGTGAAGAAAGGACATGGGGTCGTGTGAAGGGTTTGTTTGCAGCTATAAAAGGAGGTGTTTGGTTCACTTGCAATTCATCCCTTGGCAAACCACTTCTCTCACACCTGCCACCATTCCACCACCACTACAACACCATCATCCACCACATTCCTCCATCATGCATCTTTAAAGTGTGTAGTAGTGATGCAGTTTCGGATGCAATCAAATGGCTCAAGAAAACTATTGATAATCAACGACGATAATATGAACCAAGGTTCAAAGAACAATGTCCTTTTCAATAAAATTCAATTAAAAAACTCCCTAACAATAAACCCTAAAACCCCTATTTATGCTAACTGTCAAAGAGATAAATATGGAAATTAAAATTCAAATAAATATTAAAATAATATTCGTAGATATCTTTGCATCACACTCCTCTTCTTTGAAAAAAACTCGTCCTCGAGTTTTGTCTCCGAACCAAACCAACCCGGATCGAACGGAACATCCTGTCGTGATTTGTTTACATTTAATTTGACCCGCCCAGAATGAGCACACATGCCATTTGCTTTTGCAATCGCTATATTTTCGGGCTTTGATGGATCTGTCTCTGGTAACCTTTTAATCTTTGGAGCCCGACTAAACGCACTACAATTATAACTTGAAGGATTACGCCCACTAATTTTTGAAACATTCCCACTAATCAACCCATCTCCTTTTCCATATGGCCCACTAGAAATAAAATGTGAATTTGGCAAATAACTTATGTTATTTTCAGTAGAGTCTTCCCTTTGAATTTTCAACTTATCTTGAGATGCCATGAATTTGGCACCATGAATTTTTCTATTGGACCCCACCATTTGACTTTTCAAAAAAAATTTTGTTCACATGGATCTTCATAGGCCTGTAGACAAACCGAACGTTCATGAACTTGTTCGGCGGGAAGTTCTTTTATGTTCGTTTATTAAATAAACGAACGAACACGAACAAAAAATTGTGTTCGTTTAATTAAATAAACGAACATGAACACTCCTTGTGTTCGTTTATTTATGTTCGTGAACGTTAGTTTATGTTCGTTCATTTATGTTCGATAACGTTCGTTTATGTTCGTTTACTTACGTCCGTTTATGTTCGTTTAAATTTTAATAAATACATAAATAGTTATGTTTATATAAATATTAGGTTTTCTAGCTACTTATATAAATATAACTAATTAGTAATTGAGTTTTCTAGTAATAAAAAATGAAATTTTAAAATTTTTCTTAGATCATAACTGATAACTTACTTAATATTTATATAAAAAGTACTTAATTTTAGTATCTATAAACCTTAATTTAGACGTGTTTTCGGATATAAAAACTAGTATATTAGACTTGTTTGTTTGTGTTCACTAATGTTAAATTGTATTTGTTTATATTTGTTTAGTTACGTTCATTTGTGTTCGTTTATGTTTGTTCAACCATGTTAATTTATGTTTGTTTATATTTATTCAAATATGTTCAGTTAATTTTTTTTGTTTATGTTCATTTGTATTCATTTATGTTTGTGAACTGTTCGTTTATGCTTTAACCGAACAAACATAAACGAACACGAACATGCTCGATTTTTTAATGAACGAACACGAACAAAAAATGTGTTCGATTATATGTTCGTGTTCATGTTCGTGTTCGGTTAAAGTTAAATGAACGAACACGAACATGCCTATGTTCGTGTTCGTTCGGTTCGTTTACAGGCCTAGATCTTCATCTTTTTTTGGCGTAATCTCGGACAATCAAAATTTTATTCTTCTCCGTATTTTCAAACTGCAAATTTGAAAGAGATATGGTAATGTGATCGGTAAAATCCAAACCTCTCAAACTTACTTGTGAGATCTTTGGGTCATCCAAGGAAAGTGGTTGACACACATGTATAATGATTGGCAATTAGGGATAAATCATTTTAGATTTATTTATTAGGAATCTCTCGTATACGTCTATAATTTCGATATCAAACACTGTTTCGTTTGATCATCCGTCTCGTAACTCATGCGACAAGATGAACGACGGGAATCCTTTAAATTGAGACCCTCTCAAAAGTATAAAGAATTCTCATTGCGTTACCTTAGACTATTGACGCATTAGGAAACCTTTAACTAAAATTTTTGCTAAGTCACAAAACATCTAAAAACTTACGCTAATGATTATACTTTTACTTTCATTAACAACTCTTGAGAGGATTAGAGTCTCAAAACATAAAAGATAGTTCTGGTCAAAGTAAAGTAGAATTCAAAACAAATACCAAAATATACTTAGGAACTAGGATCAGTGACAAACTAAAGGTATTACTCCACATTTCAGTGAATCTCGAGGACGAGATTTAAAACAAGGTGGGGAGGATGTAACATTCCCAAAAATTTTATTTATGAAAATAAAATATATAAAAACTTATGTTATTAAAAGGATACATCATGGGTAAGTTGACCGATGGAAATATGAGGTATTTTAGATGAACATAGGAACCGTTTAATAATTAAATTATAAAAATACATTATATTTGAACTTACTCCGTTTTTAATGAAACTTAGGTCCAAATGTAGATAAAAATATTCTCATTCTAATGACATATTCATCGTTTGATAAAACGTCATATTTTAAAAGTTATAAGTGCCAAATGAGTAAAGCAGTTAAATTAATTATAATATATATATATATATATATATATATTAAATAAAATAATACAATAATAAACATTACAATTTAGAATATGTATTGTGTACGTGGAAAGTTATAAGTACATGCCATAAATGCAAACGTGCTCCCCAATTCAGCCAATGTAGTATATATATGAACGACAGATGAACCTTTTCATTTGCTCAAGTCCCTCCTTTCTTTCTGTCTTTCTATTTTTAGTAATTCACCTATAAACACTTTAAAGTCTGCCCTGTTTTAAGTGTTGTAACCCCTGATCACTGAATCGATACCCCTTTTATAGTCGCGACATCCTTCAAAAATCCAGTAAGGTTACCTGAAGAAATCTTTGAATATTTCTGCACTTGACGCCTAGCGTCACAATCAAAATTCTCTTTATTTATAACATTTTCATCATCTTGCACAATAATTCCGTTAAGAAGCGTTTTCACCAACGAACATTCTTCTTCATCGAAGTCATATTCATCAAACAGGGGTGACACATTATAGATAGGGTCGCCTTCGAAAGGATCCTCCTCTTCCCTGGTTGAATCGTCCCAGACAAATCCTCCCAGTTCAGTTTCCTCCCAAGTCAACCATGATGCCTCAAGATCTCGGGCCCGTTGCTTAAGTCGTCGGATCTCGTGTTGTAACTCGAGGTCTCGAACTCGTCGATGGAGTCTTCTGATCTCAAAATCCCATGGATCAACACCAACTCTTCCACGGCCTCGGTCGGCGATTCTGCGGGTAAGATATCGGTCTTCTCCACGAGCACGTGAGTCGGGACCATCTTTGCTGTTGCCTCGGTCGGCGATTCTATGAACACAAGAATAATCACTATCACGTCGAGCCATTTGAAAACCAAAGCTCTGATACCACCTGATGCAGTTTCGGATGCAATCAAATGGCTCAAGAAAACTATTGATAATTAACGACGATAATATGAACCAAAAGTTCCAAGAACAATGTCTTTTTCAATAAAATTCAATTAAAAAACTCCCTAACAATAAACCCTAAAACCCCTATTTATGCTAACTGTCAAAGAGATAAATATGGAAATTAAAATTCAAATAAATATTAAAATAATATTCGTAGATATTTTTGTATCAAGTAGTCTCTGGATCCACAAGATAGATTGTAAGAGTTTTTGTCAAACAAAGTTTTGGTTACATATCTTTTATGTATTACTTTTGATTTCCAAGCTTTGGTTAACTTTTTATTTGAATATGTATTACTGACTTTAATAACTAGTTTTTTATATTGACGGTGAACTTTATTCTATCATCCCTTTATGTTTTGTTGATTCACTCATTCGTGTCTTTATGGTATATATAAAGCACGTTAACTCCCTGGAAGGGGGTTAGAAGGGTGGTTTGGGTAAAGTTCTTGTCTCGTTTAGTGTATAGATTCTACGAGGACTTGATTCAAGCTTATTAGGACTTCTCTTGAGGCAGATAGCATCAAATCGGGGGAAGTAAGAACACTTAAATCCCTTATAAATAAACTACTATTAAAAACTTTAAACCGGCATGGGGGACTGTATCCCTGCTGATCAAACCAATATGGTCGAGGGTAGTGTTGCCTCCAAAGGAGGAACATGCCACTATAGCTAAGATAATCATTTAAAAAGCCCACATTACGAAAGTCATCAAAGGAAAACGACCTAAAATTAGTTAAAATGATATAAATTATCTAAAATAGTAAAATAAAGTTGTTGATACTCAAACTTATTAATTTTATTATGATTGTTAGTCGTTACAAACCTTCTTTAGGCTTTGTTATTTATTAATTGTGGATTAGGGAAAAGATCAAATAGGAAGTTTATTTTGGCTAGGAAGTCTAGGAAGCAATAAGATTAGGACATGTGGCAACATTTAAAATAAAGAAAAAGGGTATTTTAGTCAATCCAACCCTTTTCTTCTTCCTTTTCAAAACCCAGTAACTTCAAAACCCACCATTTTCAAAACCCATCATCTTCAACCATTTCTTCACTTTCTATCTCAATAATCACTACATTATATTGCGATTTTCATCACCAATCAATGATTCAAACACCCGATCAACGTGTTCTTCAGTTTTTTTGAAGAAAACCCAGTTAATTTCATACAAAATCTTGTGTTTTTCTGGTGATTTTGAAGATAATCACTCGATCCGTTCGATTCGAGAGCTGATAAGTGTTTCAATCATTCAAAAATCGTTAATTGTTGAAGAAATCACTTCGATCCATGTAAGAAATTCTTTAATTTCATTTTTACGATATGGGTTTTGAATTTAGTCATTGCGTTTTACGATCTTGGCGGGGGTCCGGGGGCAGCGCCCCTGGTAGCGGGGTCCCAGGGGCGGCAGCCCCTGGCGGGGTCAAAGGGGCAGAGCCCCTGGCTGGAAACTGTAAATTGCCTCTGGAAACTGCATTGGTCCAGACAGTTCACAGCACAGACAGAACTATTGTCATGGTTCAATGCGTTTTAGAAAGAACACTTTCTTTGGTGTTTTCTGGCCATTGCGTTTTAGAAAAACACATTCTTGAAGTGTTTTTGGTGCATTGCGTTTTAGGTAAAACACTTTTTTAGGTGTTTTCAGTCCATTGCGTTTTACAGAGAACATTTTCTTTTGTTTTTTAGGCAATTGCGTTTTAGAATGAGTCATTTTTAAGTGTTTTCTGGCCATTGCGTTTTACAAATAAGACATTTCTTTGTGTTTTTTGTGCATTGCGTTTTAGGTAAAACACTTTTTTATGTGTTTTCAGTCCATTGCGTTTTAGAAAACAGACATTTTTTAAGTGTTTTCTGGCCATTGCGTTTTACAAATAAGACATTTCTTTGTGTTTTTTGTGCATTGCGTTTTACAAATAAGTCATTTATTTGTGTTTTTGATGCATTGCGTTTTAGAAAAATGTCATTTTTTAGGGTTTTTTTTTCATTGCGTTTTACGTAACTGGGGGTTTTTCTATTGCGTTTTACGCAACTGGGTTTTAAATTTTTTTTTTTAAATATAGCAATAGTATACTCGTTTTAAAGATAAAAAAACGCTCGTTTTTTTGGTGCAATTTTTATAAAAAAATAATGTCGTATGAAAGAGTTATTAACGTTTAAAAATGGGGGGAAATTGGAGGAAAGAGAAACTATTAGCTTGGATTGACTAGAATGCCCCTAAACAAACTCACGCGCCTCTTTTCTTCTTTTCAATTTCCCTGATTTAATCTTAGCTCTTGATTAACTAAATGGATGGTCAAGATCACTTCCTAGCCTTCCTAGCCAAATTAACTTCCTATTGTATCTCCACCCTTGTGGATTAATAGGAAAACAAAAAGAAAAACAAATTGAACTAAAATGGGTTGATTTATAATCTAATTTTTTATTTGATGTACACCACAAGAATAAAATTACAAAAGGATGTTGACTATTTAATGCAAGGAGGTTTGAACGTGAATGTTTAGAAGGCAAAAGAAGATAATAAAAGGTGGACGGGTGTTCATATGCGTAGAAACTTAGACTTTGCCCCTAATGAAATTTCATTTTACACAATTGCAATCGCTACACTTGATTATTTTTGGGCTGGATCAAATGAGGCCATGGGCCTGCTTGATTTAGTGTCGCTATAGAGAGCCCAGTTTTGATATTTGTTTTTTATTCAAATCAGGATGCCGTAGGAGAGAACCGAGGGCTGAAAAAAAAAAAAAAAAAGACAACCTACACTTGACGGCATCTTGTTGAATACATTACAAGCATCAAAGGACGAATTTTGAATACATTATAGATCTTGGGTAAACTTTTAAGCTTTCGGTTAGAACTCGCTTATGCTTTCGGTTTTTTATTGAACTTGAATTAATATAGACAGTGTTTTTTAATTCGACTTGCTTTAGACTTAATTTTGTTTCGCTTCTGTCTATTTGCTTAGGATTGATAAACTAGACGAATGGTTTGAATGATTAATTTTTGGTTTTAAATGAATGTGTTGAATTACATGTTATAATTTCGAAAACCGATTCTAATTATTTGCGTGTTGGTATTGATTGATTTGATAATATATTTGTTGGTTTCATTGCTTTAGATACTTAGAAATATACTTTAGAGCCGGGAGTCAGTCTAGGTTGTTAATCTGTCAGTCTAGACCCTGAAGGTAAGAAATCTAATTAAAGTTTAATAATTATTAAAACCAAGTGATTAAAACGTGCAATCTTTTCTAGAAGTGGGAAATCTAATCTAGAATTAAAAGAGTCAAAAAGAAGCCAAAAACTTTTAAGGAAGACTAGTGGGAAACCCGCGCGTTGCAGCGGGAGCTTCATACATATGTAAAAGAGATTGTATTGGCGAAGTGGACAATTTACAACATTGTACTCATTTTCCGTTAGTTTCTCAATCATGTGATTTTCCTTTAGTTCCAACTAAATATATTTTAGTTAGAACGATATTAAATGGATCTCTGTAAATAAAAACCCCGACAACGACAATAATCAAATGCATCAAGGAAAGGTAGCGGTGTCAACAAAGCAATCCAATGGCAAAAGAGGCCTAGTAAAATTCAACCGCGCTACGCGACAGGAACTTCGTCGGTATCTATTCGTTTTGTCACGGTATCACTACTGTACAGGTACTCTTTATAGGATTCGAATGAAAAAATCCAAAAAGAAAAGTAGTGATATACCTAAAAGGATGTCGACACGTGTTTTACATCGAATCGAATGAAAAGTATAAAAAAATCAGTAACGGTTCCGATACTGGTATGGATGTTCGGTCGGAATCCATGAACCGGTGGTGTTGTGACTTACTCAATTGACTTCACAGCTGGACTTAATATAAAATAAGACTTACACGTATATTTTCTTTACATTTTCACGTACTTTTAGGAACTAAATAAGAATCCAAAATTGTTAGATTTCTTCGCTTCCCTTTGTGTCTCCTGTGTGTTTGAAATTTAGGGTACTACAACCAATAAGAATAAGCTGCCAAAATGAAAACCACATTGTAGTTCAAATAAGAATCCTCAAAAAATGTTGCGTTGCAAAATGAAACCACATTATGAAACATCAGTTTTAACTTTTTAGAGAAAAAAGTATGTTCTGATGAGTTCAACAATTTATATTTAAAAAAATTACCATCTGACTATTTGGAATGGTAAATCACATACTTGTGAGCCAACCCTTTGTGTAATCGGGCCTTAAAAAGCACATTCAATAAGGTACCAAAACAAATTTGAATACATTCAAATTTGGTAATAAAGAAAATTCATTCAGTGGCTGGCTGGCTGAAAGAAAACAAAAATTGGCAGCATTGTCACCGGATAGTTAGTAATCCAGTAATTTATAAATCTAATACATAACTGAATTATTATGTAAAAACATCTAAAGTTAATGAAGCAAGCGTATAATGTTCCAAGAAATGACATTAAGACACTTTTAAACATGCTGATATGAAGTGAAGAACAAATTAAATTGAAGTGTAGATGGATGGATCCAAGATTCAAATTACCTTATATCTTAAAACAAAAAGTCGGTGGCTGTCACATCACAGCCACCGCCTTTACTTTTTTATATATAAACTGTTTGAGCCAAACAAAATCAAATTGAAGTGTGGTTTGGTGGTTGTTGCGTCTCATGTTGAAGGAGGAGTCCCAAGTTCGACTATTCCTTCTTCTCTTCCCTTTTAAATGGAGTTAAAATTTCCTTTTTCCCTGTTAGTTTTTTTTTCTCTTTTCAAATGTTTTTAAATTTCCTTTTTCTTAATTGGAGTTTAAATTTTATGTGATCATTATTACTCCTGAGTCAAAACTTACTAAAATTAATTATTTGCATATAATTTAATATTTGTTTACTTATCTTAAAAATAAAAGTTGGTCTCTACACATTTTAATTTGACACCTACACCTCCTATTCTTTAAATAAGTTATACATCCAGTTCTAATTTTTGGTAATTGATAACTTTGACCCGTCAACCTTTCTTCTTAATAACTTGACGTCTCATTTTATTTGAATTGTTTTTACGACTTTACACCGTAGCGTGTCACACATTAATATATTTTTTTTATCTATGCCTAACTATGTTAATGTCTAAATAACTTTTACAATTTTTCATGGTTGTCTAAGTTACCATTACAACTTTACACCGCAACGACGGAGACATTCTCTTTTTTATCTATGTCAAATGACGTTAATATCACAAACATACCGTGTGTAACAATGTAAAAACGTGTAATTTCACATGCGGGCATTACACGTTAATGTCATCATCGTACATTGTAACCGCAATAGTTATATAGGTTACACTAAGGTAGATCGGATACGCTGAAACACGTGTTTTTCTATGATTAACACACCACATAACGTACCACCAACTATAAACACCTAAGGTGTCGCAGCCGTAACACGCGACGTATGGCAATTTTAGCGTACCTGTCAGTTTAAATTCGCGTTTCAATGGAAACGACTAACGTTTGACATAAACTTTTTCCTATAACGAGTATAGTCAAATATAATACGTTTTTATCCTTATTTTGTGTACGAAAGTGAGTCGAGTCAAATATAATAGTTTTTCATTCAACGGTGACGTAATATTTTTCAAGTTGGATCAAATATACGGTATAAATTCGAGTTATTTTAACTTTCGACGCCGCTGCAACGCGCGGCGGTTCAAATTCCTAGTATTATATAAAAGCCCATCTTAGATCAAGACAAAGAAAGGTGTAAAAAAGAGCGCATTGAGCCATGGTCACTTTAAATAATTCTTAAATTTTACTTTTACACTCTGTTCCCGAGTCTCATTTAACAGGGGGAGGGGAAGGAAAATTTTCTCTCATAATCTCTCAAATTTGGGAGGATGAATATATGGTCATATTTGGTCATATTTTCTTCCCGTTTCCCTCATTTTCCCTCCCTTCCCCCTGTTAAATGAAACTCGGAAACATGGTTTTTCATATTTTCATCTCTTTTCCCTCTTCTCCCCCTGTTAAATGATGACTCGGGAACAAAGTGTTAGCATTTGAAGTCAAACTCTATAACCTATAGCTATATCGCAATAAGAACTTTAACTTACTAACCTGAGAGCGAAGATTCTCAGTTTTATCCACAAGAAGTTCTATTTTCTCGCCACCATCCAATCCAAGGCCTATTAATATATATTCAAACAATTAAATTATCAAAATAGAACCAACATGCGCACTTGTAATCTTTTAGGTCCCCATAAATTACTCAAAGAAACCTACACACCAAAAAAAGATTACTATTTCAATGTTATCCATCATCACACTTTTGAACTCTGAAAGCTAGCTGATTTCTTCAGAATGGGTGGGACGCCAAATTCACCCAAAATGTGAAGTAATAAGCTATTATGTGCCGAACCTAAGTCAGATGGATGTAGTCCAAGTCTATTTTGAATAAGTGGTTTACTTTTTGTTTTTAGTTTTTTTTTGAACGATGACTTTCTTTTTTAGTGACCCAATGTGACACCGCTGGATGAAAACCGGGGTGCTGCTCAGGATCGAACCCCCCTCGCTGAAGTAACTTTTCGTTTTTAGTGTCCTAAAATAATGGAGATCTTCCGGTAACATTTATTTCCATTTTGTTAGGAGTTAGTTTAATATTATTTATTACTTTTTGTTTAGAAGTGGCTATATAAGAGCGGTAGGTTTTATTAGACCATGTGTAGTGGTTTAGCCAAATAATGCCCCCACCATGGGGCGTTTTACGACACGTGGCAGTCCAGTCAGCATGGGGCATTATTGGGCGTTATTGTAAAAGTGGCGTAGTGGGAATAATGCCCAATAACGCCCCTTCCAATTATTAAACATTTATTTTTTTATAGAGAGGAGGTTAAAAAAAAAAAACTACTAGTGGACCACTCCCATTGGCCACTCAACATGGTTGCATGCAATGTTGAACGTTGTTTAAAAAACGCGGATGTAAATTTTTTTCAAAAATAATGCCAAACAACGCCCTATGTAATGGGGGGGGGGGGGCCTTTTTGAGCGTTTTTTTTTTTAATTTAAAAAAAAAAAAAACGCCCCACTACGGGTGGTCTTATAGAAGATATAAAGAAAATTGCTCTAGTAGCCTTCTCTAAATTTCTGTCAGTTTTTCTCTCTATATATTTTCTTTGGCTAACATTAAATTGTTAGAACCAAATCATAACCGGGTTTCGAATTTCTGATTTGCTTCTGTTTCGATTGATGGTTTTATAGATGTTGAGGGGGAGAAAGTAATGAATGCTTCTGTTTCTATGTGTCGCTATAAATAAAGGAAACAAGTGAAAGATACTAGCCTTGTTAAAACCAGGATCTTGTGTGAACTAAATACAATTTTAGAAGGTAAACAACTGTATAAACACTTGTGTAACAAAGAATCCCACAAAGAAATATTTTTGGAAAATAAGACTAGAAGATGTGAAAATGCCCTTCCTTTAAAAATAAAGTTTTTAAGAAACTAAACTTATTTTTAAAGATAACAAGACCTACTAAACATGTTAGTAACTTACTACATGTTTTTACAAACTTTCAAGTTCATAAGTTGTGGTATACGCTTGTTTTGACAAGTTTGGTAAATAAAGATTGTGTTGTTGATATTGTTGTTGATTTTAAAAGAAAATAAACACATGTTTTGAAAACATGGGAAACCTTCATTTTTAGGGGAAACTCTGTCAAATTTCTATAAATTTTGACACTTAGAAAAATATAAGTTTTTGAGAAACTTATTCCCTAAAAATGTATCTAAGAATATTACCAAGGTTTCCCTAATTTTTGGTGATAAGAAATGATGATTTCTTCAAGACTAAAATTTATGTTAAGTATGTATATTTTTTTTGAGAAAAATATATATATTATTTGATCACCAAACTTTGTGCTAAGTGTAAGTAGTATGTGTTATACGTGCTAGTGTATTAGGACCTGAAAATACACAAATACTCTTGAGAAGTAAAAACACAAAGATACACATACAAAATACAAGACACATAATTCGGGTGCAAGACACAAGATACTTATATTAATTTTTGAGAAAATAATATAAGTAAGATACTTAGTTAAAAATATAAAATATTTTTAACACAACAATACAAATACAAAAGATAGTGACTTGTGCTTGTACGAAACAAGTCTAGTGACTGACGATAAGAAAACACGTTTAGGTCACGACGCACTATAAGCAAATCCGGTGGAGTTTACGACGCAAGGAACGCAAAGTTGTGAGTTCATGCTCCCCCTTTTCTTTAACTGTTTTCAGTTTTATAACTTCGGGGGTGAAATACATGTACAAATATTACAATGCTTATAAATGGTATGATATAAATATAAGAAGCACACTTGGTGAGAACGAGTACCAAGTGTGATGAGATATAAGAATACAAGAAGCGCACTTGGTGAGAACGAGTACCAAGTATGATGCGTTATGAGAAATGATACGAGAAATCGTGTCACGAATAGGGTACATAAGCACCATTAATCAACAATATACCTAGACCGCAGAACAAAAGGTTAGATCTAACGGGTGCCGGGCAGCCACACTCTTGGTGAGGACGAGTACCGAGTAGTGCTTTTGTGTCTCAGAATATGCCAACTAGAAAAATGCCTAAGGATTGGTGACTTCCTATGTCGTGTCACATGTTAATGGCCTTGCATCCCATTAACAATCCTGATACTTACAAGAATACTTTATTTACTTAAGATTCATACCATACTAAAACTTGATTTATACTTGAGTACGTGGGGTACACAAGTAAACTTGAATTATACATGAGTACATGGTGTACACATGAATACATGATTTATATATGAAAACTTGATTTATACATGACACAAACTATGTTTTCATACAAAGTATACAACCGTGAAATACAAAAACTGCATGAATTTACACCAACATTATGTTGACGTTAACTCACATGTATTTCAGGTAACTAGAAGTGGATGTGCGCGCGGTCTTGCTTATGCTCTTGGATGTCGTCTATGTTTAAGTTAAATAAAGTTGTAAACTTTCAAGACAATGTTTTATGCCATCTTGTGATGTAAACACTAAACTTATGTTTTCAAATTATGGTATTTGATGTTATTTTACGAGCATGTAGCTTGTTTACCTTTCGTATGCAATGAGAACCTTTCATGATCACACCTCGTGCTTCCGCCGTAGAAAGGGGTGTGACAATATTCTCATGTAGTGCTTCTTAGGTAAATCATGTTCTTGGAATGAGGTTTCTCAAACAACCCAATTCATTGCTTACTCAATTATAACAGAGTTTGTCGGTAAAGTCTCAAAACAATTTTTCTAAAGAATTATGTTCAAATGTTACATCCACAACAAATTTTTTGATGTACCCTAGACTAACCATGGCCATACTGCAATAAGAATTGCATAATGAAGTCTTTCAAAGGGGTCAGGTTCTTCCCATTAAATCTCTTTTAACTCAAACATTTACAAGAATGGAAAAAAAACAAAAAAAGAGCCGTTTATAACTGAAGAGGAA
This sequence comes from Helianthus tuberosus, assembly GCA_030545235.1. Taxonomy (NCBI): domain Eukaryota; kingdom Viridiplantae; phylum Streptophyta; class Magnoliopsida; order Asterales; family Asteraceae; genus Helianthus; species Helianthus tuberosus. The sequence goes on along the minus strand of JARYGA010027976.1, from coordinate 5,701 downwards.
GCTAAGCCTGTGCAGGCAATAATCCTGCACAACCAGCAATTGAGGTACCACATTCTCCTGAGCCCATTGCTCCTGCTAACCAAGGGTAAAAAACCCATCCCTAAAGAAATCATAGAAAAATTTACCAAAAAGAGGAAGAAGTCTTTTGCAAAGAAGTCTTCTAAGCCTTATAAATCCAAATCCTCATCCACCCCATCAAAAAGAGTAAAGAAAATAAAGACAACTCAGGAAGATTAGGTCCCTGAGAGTCTGGCTGAAACATAAACTTAGCCACCACATTCTCTAGAGCCTCAACCTAGCCTAGCTCCTCAGAGGTTCTCTCAAAAGAGCAATGTGTAAAAAACCAGCTCCTTCTCCAACAAGCAGTTTTAAGCAAAGACTCATGGAGGAAAGAATCCCTTTGTACCATAAAATGGGCATATCTCAACCACAAATCACAGAGGTGCAGCCACAGAAAGAAGCCCTGGTGCAAATGGATCCTAGTTCTCACCCACATGAGGAAGAGGTACATCCCACTCAGGTAAATCCTAATACGGTGATTGCAAAGGTGGCTTCGACTATTTCTGATAAACCCATTGGTTCACATGAAGATAGAAGAAACATGTCACACCCCAACCGATAGCCGAAACATCGGAGTGAGACGAAAACGAGATTGCAAGAGACTTCATAACACTATTTTGTGACAATATTTAATAAAACCAAATTTCATTTCATTGATAAATATTCAAGTACAACATTTGAAGCAAAGTACAACAAGAAAAATGGAACAATTACAACAACAATACAACAGAAGTTCTAAAATTAAAGTGGATCCTACTAGATTCCGTTCGTCGTCATCATCGTCATCAAATTCCTGCAATACGTTTCAAAGTATAGTTCAATACAAAAGTATTGGCGAGTATACAAGTTTAACTACTATCATAAGTATAAAAGTTTAAACAAAGCATGCAACTATACAAGTCAAACCAAAGATTCCCGCTAGCGTAATCTAATCATAGCAATGAATAGACCGTTTTTTTTACTTAACATGACCTCAAGAATACGGGCGGTGCGTTACTCCTATAGCGCTATACATGTTAAGGGAGGCTTGTACGAAGTTAATGACAAGTATAAAGAATAAGAATAATCTAGCATATATGTGTTCATGTATAACGTATAAGCATGTGTGTTGGAATGTTTGTTTGTGATTTTAAGCATAAAATATGTGAGTTGCGTGTTTAATAACATAAACGTATAGCACCCAAAAGTGTAAAAAGTAAAACGGGTCGAGTATACTCACGGTTTTGCAAAGCTTTCCTTTTTAATCCGCGAGTTGATAAACGAGAGGGTTGGAATACCGAGGTTGCCCTACATTGGGAAAACGAAGCTGTGTGAGTATTCAGATTTTGACGAAGGATTCGGATTAGAATTTAAATACAAGAAGTATGTATTCATAAAAATATATCTTGTCTAAGTACTCGTTTTGACACTAAGTTTTTATGTGATTTCATGGGTCCTAACTTGCCCATTAGAATAAAAAACGAGGAACTTAGAACAAAGATAAAATAACCTAAGTTCATAACACATAACCACAAACCGATTCGCATCATGAATTCGACTAAATATTTATATATTTTATATATTATATAGTATATCTTATAATAAGTCCATCATGAATGTCATAGATAACATGTAAATCAAGCATGGAGGTATGAACACCTCATTGTATGATTCACCAAAGCACAAAGTTTACCAACTTAGTTGGTAAACCCAGTTGGTCATGAATGAAAGTAAAGTACATCTAATCTACTACATACTAAGTAGCCAAATAAGAAGAACCCGGGTGTGTCATACCAAACATGGCAAATGTTGGAAGCGAGTCAGGGTTAACTTACTTTAGGACTAGGAAACTACTAAGTGAATATGATTAAAAGATCAAGTGAGGTGGTGGAACAAGTTTAGGATAGCCAAGGCTCCCAAGGTTCACACCTTTACCAAAACACAAGTCTTGCCATATGAACTATGGTAGACTTAGATGGTTTCAACATTTGTTGGTTGTCTAAACCCTATCAAAACAGAAAGTTTAGAGGGTGTTTACACCTCTAAACTCATAAGAATCAACCATACACAAGCCCTCAAACCATGGACTTGATTATAGGCAAGGTTGGTACAAGATTGTAACATGTTCATAAAGATTAAATAAAAGTTCTTCCAAAACAGAAAGTTTGGGCCTCAAAATGGTGATGTTCCACCTTAGTTTACCATGGTAAACTTGTGGAAACACTCCTAGAGGTGTTTCAAGCTTTGTAGTGGAAGAAAAGATGAAGAAATGATGAAGAAAAGTGAGTTTGAACTCACTTTTGGACTTGGAATAATTATGCCTTTACTTGATGTTGCAACTGATTTGAGAGCAATTTGAGTGTGTAGAGGAGTTGGGAAAGTGAAAATGGAAGGATGGAGGCTTGTTTATATAGAGAGGAGGTAGAGTTTGGTGTTAAAGAAGGATTAAAGGTGATTGGGAAAGGGAATACTGGCCAATCCATGCACAAGTAGCAACATTCTGCGGATCGGGGAGTCTGATGGGCCGCGGCAGAAATGGACTAGGGTCTCGTGCCCCGCGGTGCTACCCTGAATTCCAGCAAGTTTTGTTTATTGCATTTTAGCCCCTGAACTTTGATTCCTTTATCATTTTATGCAATAACTTGGTGTTTTGACATGTTTTTATGTACGAAACGTGTATATAAGTATAATTCAAGTATCGTGAATGCATGTATGGATAATTGCACATATAACAAGTGTTGGTTTGTAAGTAATGATGTATATAAACGATTGATTGCATGTATAATAAGTATGTATAAAATATGAATTTCATTATGATCGAAGTCTCGAATTACAAATCTGGAAACTAAATACGAACATGATACGAATACAAGTTTCCATAAATAGAAATACGATTACACTTTTTAAATAAGGAAAGTACAAAATGTGAAGCGTTACAGTCTCCCCTACTTTAGGAAATTTCGTCCCCAAAATTTATTCAAGAGGAAGACTCAACGAACAGATGCGGATACTTGGTCTTCATTTCACTCTCGAGTTCCTAAGTAAATTTTGCCCCACGTTTTCCTTCCCATCGAACCTTAACTATGGGAATTCGACTGCACCTTAGTTGCTTGGTTCCCCAGTCCATGATTTCGACCGATTTTTCCACAAAGTATAAGGACTCGTTGATTTGGATATCGTCGAGTGGAACTTCAAGTCTTTCTTCAGCTAAGCACTTCTTCACGTTCAAAACATGAAACGTCAGATGTACATTGTTGAGTTCTTGTGGTAGGTTGATATGCACAAAATACAACATATAAATATATCAAATGAGGTGTAAAAACAACCCTTTGTTAGTACTAATGTTGGAAAAGTGTGTTTCTTTGTTTACTTTTGATTTTCAGGATTAAAAGAGTTTAAACAACAAAAGGAACAAATTAACGACGAAAACCAACATAAATTCAAAGAAAAGAAGTTGGCACACTATACTGACCCTCCAAGCTTCACCCCAAAGACAAAAATAACAAGACCAGAAGATAAGCACGGGGCCGTGTCAGCTGGGCTTGGGCTGTGCCCCCATTCAAGATTCCCAGGGAATAAAGACAAATAGAAAACGACAAGGGACACAGGGTCGTGTCTCCTAAGCACGGGGCCATGGTCAACTTTCGGATTTGCAAATCTGTGTCCGTACAAGAAGTACAGAAGACACGGGGCCGTGTGTGCAGAAGAGCTGACACCAACATTAAATGAATACAGAGAAGGGAAGGACACGGGGTCGTGCCAACCAGGCACGAGGCCATGTAAAGCTACTGTTTTAGCTATAAAAGGAGGCATGGCTCATTTACAGACCATCCCTTGGCAAATCACTTCTCTCACACTTGCCACCACTCCACCACTACAATACCACCATCATCCACCACTTTCATCCATCATCCATCCTTAGAGTGTGTGTGTAGTCTCGGGATCCAAGATCGATACTAAGAGTTTTTGTCAAACAAAGGCCATACTTGGCTAATCTCTTACATCACTTTATGAAGACAAAATCATTTATGTATTACTTTTGATTTGCTAGCTTTGGTAACTTTTTATTTGGGTTTGTATTAATGACTTTAATAACTAGGTTTTTATATTGAAGGTGAACTTTACTTAATCATTTCTTCATGTTTTGTTGATTCACTCATTCGTGTCTTTACGGTCTATATAAAGCGCGTTAACTGTCTATAAGGGGATTAGAAGGGTGGTTGGGTAAAGTTCTTGCCTCGTCCAGTGTATAGATCATGTGAGGACCTGATTCAAGGTTATTAGGACTTCCCTTGAGGCAGATATCATCAAATCAGGGGAAGTAAGAACGGCTTGTAATCCCTTTTAATTAACTACTATTGAAACTTTAAACCGGCCTTGCGGGACTGTATCCCTGCTGACTCAGACCAATATGGCCGAGGGTAGCTTTGTCTCCAAAAGAGGGACATGCCACTTTTTGCATTAATAACTTACTTAATTATCTTTCAATAATCCGGCCTTGCGGGACTGTATCCCTGCTGACCCAGACCAATATGGCTGAGGGTAGCCTTGCCTCCAAAAGAGGGACATGCCACAATAACTAAGATAATCTCTTACAAAACCCAAAGCGAGGAAATCATCAAAGGGTACACAAATGACGAGTCGGATCTAAGTGATTCTATCATGTCTATCTATTTTTATTTATTTTAGTTTTTCATTTTTATTTATTTAAAAACAAAAACAAAAGTTTTCTCTATATTTGGTTAGATTAGATGTTGAAGATATTCCGGTATTAAAAGCTCTTGTGTCCTTGGATGACCTCGGTATCTTACCATCACTATACTTCACCAACGATGGGTGCACTTGCCCTAGCGTGTTGTAGAGAGTTATAGTTTTATATCGTGTTTTATAAATTTTAAAGCCTTGATTAAAGAGTAAAAAGGTACTAAAAATACATTAAAAATCCGTACACAATCCGACACGTCAAGTTTTTGACGTCGTTGCCGGGGACACAAGGATTTTAAGAAAGTTTAAAATCGGCGGCCTAATCATTCTTATTTTTCTTTTTAGGTTTTTCTTCGTTTTCTTTTAATTTTTCACTTTCTGTAAAAGTGACACGGGGTCGTGTGTAATCAACACGGGGCCGTGTCACATCCCCAGTAACATCAGAGCTATTTTCTACCAGATACGAACTGCAGCACGAGGTCGTGTGACAACCACACGAGGCCGTGTAACAACAACAGTTTGTAAGAAAACAGTAACCTTCTGATCCCGGCGGTTAAAACCAATCTGGCAAACATGGATGTTTATGATTATTTTTACCACCGCCACTCGTATGGTGAATGGTGCAAGTTATGTGGTGGAAGGCACAAAGAATTAGAATGTGCCATTCTAAGATTTGATACCCACTACTTAGCCTCATCATTTTCCTATGACGATCACCTTAAGATGGGCGGGAGTAAAAACGATGATGACGTCCATCCACCTGAACCCCATCAACCCTCTTACCTAGGAGACTTAGAAGACGTAAGTCAAATAGAAAATAGGATTCTCCAAAAACTCAAAGAAATAGAATCCATGATGAAGGCATGATATTCATCAAGAAATTTAAGCAAAGGATAATTGATAGAGGAACATTCAGGTACAAACAACACCGAGACCAACAAACCCACCCTAGACACTT
>JARYGA010027975.1:0-45613 GCA_030545235.1 Helianthus tuberosus | reverse complement strand
TTCAATTACGAGTGTTTATCAAAATTTCAAGATAACACCAAATGATGAAATTGGACATACCTTGTGATCCCCTAAGCTTGGTGATCACGATTTTAGTTAAAACCCCAAATCTTTATGCTTGATTCCTCTTGAATTTACTCAATTTTAAGTGTTTAAGGTTTTTGGCTAGAGCTCCTTCTTGGCTCTATTGTATTCGACCACACACACAAACACACACACACACACACACACTAGTGTGTGTGTTTTGTTATTTTTAGTTTTAATTAAAACTTTATTCCAATTGCCCATTTTTAGTCCCTCAACTTTTAAAGGTTTATAGTTGAGCCAATTTACTTTAAGTTTCTTTATTGTTTGAAAATTATCATTAACTAGGTTAGTAAATCCTAGTTACATTATTCTTCGGTTAAACCAACATATATACCAAATGTAAATAAATATAAATTCTAATATTTCGGGGTATTACAAATCCACCCCCCATAAAAAAAGGGTTTCATCCTTGAAACAAGAATACATACCAAATAGCGTAGGCTAGAGGTATCTCATCTCTTCTTTGGACTCCCACGTAGTGTCCGATCCCTTATGATGTTCCCGTTTGACCTTCACTTGGTCAATTTCTTTGTTCCGCAGGCTTTTGATCTTACGATCCAGGATTGCAATCGGTTTCACCGCGTAATTAAGTTGTTTATCCAATTCAATATCATCATAGTGGACATAAGTCGTTTCATCGGCTAAACATTTTCGGAGGTGCGACACATGAAATGTGCTGTGTATTCCGCTCAATTCCTTCGGTAATTCCAAATGGTATGCGACTTTACCCACCCGTTCAATGATTTTAAACGGCCCAATGAACTTTGGACTTAACTTTCCCCTTTTCCTGAACCGGATAATTCCCTTCCATGGAGATACCTTAAGGATGACTTTATCACCAACCTGAAACTAGACCGGTCTTTGTCTTTTATCCGCATACAACTTCTGTCGATCTTTAGCCGCTTTCAAATGAGCTCGAACCATATCAATTTTCTCATTAGAGGTTCGAACTATATCTTTATGGGCGAGTTCGCGTGGACCCACTTCACCCCAACACACCGGGGTTCAACATTTTCTACCGTAAAGCATCTCGTATGGAGCCATACCGATGCTAGCATGGTAACTGTTATTATATGAAAATTCGCCCAAAGGTAGATAAACATCCCAACTACCTCTGAAGTCGATGATACTCGCCCGTAGCATGTCTTCCAACGTCTGAATCGTTCTTTCGCTCTGTCCATCCGTTTGAGGATGGTACGCGGTACTAATAAACAATTTCGTCTCTATTTGTTCTTGGAAATCACGCCAAAAGTTTGAAGTGAACCGAGTATCCCTATCAGACACGATGGATACCGTCACTCCGTGGCGTGCCACAATCTCGTTCGTAAACACCTCCGATATCTTTTCAGAGGTATGAGTCTCACGTATCGGAATGAAGTGAGCACTTTTCGTCAGTCGATCTACTACTACCCAAATGGAATCGAATCCACATGTCGTCCTCGGTAGTTTGGTTAGTAGATCCATTGTGATATGTTCCCATTTCCACACCGGAATGTCTAACGGTTGAAGTTTTCCGTAAGGCTTTTGGTGCTCCGCTTTTACTTGCAAACACGTCAAGCACTTCTCCACATATTTGGTAACATATCTTTTCATTCCGGGTCACCAATAGTTTTGTTTCAAATCATTATACATCTTGGTTGCCCCGGATGGATAGAATATCGTGATTTATGAGCTTCGTCAAGTAGAAGCTTTTTAACTCCACGCGTATTAGGAACCCACGTCCTTCCAAGGCGGGTTTTCAACCTGTTGTTACCATCTACCAAATCTTTCAATTGACCAACTATCCGTTCCTTCTTCCAGTTCTCCTCTTTCACTGCTACGACTTGTGCCTCCCGGTGTAACACCCCAATCGCGTAATATAACAACACGCGGCGGAAATGTCAGGGAGTCACGTTACAAATTGCTCACAACTACTGGTACTAAATTGTTTCAATATCATTAACATCATTTTACAAACAAAGAATACATGTAATTGTTCTTTTTAGAAGTCTAAGGCCCGTATGCAGTCCTATGCGTTGCATGCTTGAACAGTCGAAAACCTGAAACATATGCGAAAACAGTCAGCATAAAAATGCCGGCGAATACATAGGTTTTATTAGCCAAATAAATGGCAAAACATTTGGTATTAATCTTAATTGTGAAAACTCGTGACAAAATAGGTTTGTATATGGCAATATGATATTTACCAAGTCATTTTGTGCCTTATATTGAAATCTCGATTAAACCATCGTAAAAACTTGTTAATATGTTATTAGGAATCCAATCAAGGATTAATAATAACTGTTTTGAAATAAATCAAAACTTATATAAGTATTATATAAATCAAATCAATGATCCATGATAATACTTTAAATATCCTTCTAAGAATCTAACATATAAAGATATGGGAGATTCTACAAGGATTTCGATAATCGAATACCGAAACAACAGTACACAAAATCCTAAAGTGATCCAGATAACGCTACAAGAATAATAAAATAAGAACACTTATATATAGGAAGTACCAGCGGCGTATCCATTATGTTCTTATTTTATTATACCCGTTTCGTTATTTAAATCACAACTACCACATAACACATAAATCGTCAACTTGTACCAACTCATAAACACGCATTAAAGCACACAATGAATCCAATCAAGGACTCAAATATCAGTACTTTAAACATCCTACAAGAATCAACCTATGAAGATAGATAGATGCTATAAGGATTCGGGTTCTTTCACATTGTATAATCTAACATGCATTAAAGTACACAATGAATCCAAACATGGACTTCAATATTAGTAGTCTAAACATCCCATATAAGTCTAACTATGAAGATAGATAGATACTACAGGGATCCTGGGTTCTTGTCATATTGAATTATTGAATCAAAACAATCCTAAATCCTAATGGTGATTCGGGATAACGCCACGCAAGGTAATACAATAAGCACACTTATATATAGGAAGTACCAGCGACGTATCCACCATGTGCTTATTGTATTATCTAGTTTCGTTATCTAAATCACCAACAAACTATACAAAAACCAACCATCGAGTCGTAAAGTACTTCTTAAAAATCTCACTATGAAGTTAGGAAGATCTAAGACTGTACTTCAAATATCCTTGTAACACCTCGTAAAAGCACGTCCAATGATGTACTGACACGTGTAATAAACCCTAATAAAGACAAACGTTGACTATGAAGGACTAATTTTGCGAAAAATCAAGAACTTTGATTATGGAAGGACTGGAAGTGTTATCATGCTTAAAATAAGTCTCTAAATAACCTCTTACGGTATTTATATTCGCAAATGAGCCACTTGTTGATCGAGTGTAGCAGTTTGCGTAATTAATTGAAAGTTTGCGCAATGAAGAGTTAAAAGCAACAACATATTAATTCTTACCTCTGAGTGACCTTTTAACAAACCTGAAGCATCGTTATGTTTATAAATACTCTCAAGAATGCCTAATATGGACTAGATAAGGCTTAGATGCTATTAAACGACGATATACTCAAGTTTGCGCATTAGAGGGACTATTTGCGTCAAACTGCAAAAGTCTATCGATTCGTATGACATCGAACCTTCCGGAATATGATCATAAGTTAAACATACCCTAAATATCCTTTACATAGCTTAGAAATAGGCTTAGAGGTGTTTGGTGCGCAAAAATAAACTTATTTGATCAACAGGGACTAAAAGCATCAAAAAGTGCATAAGTTTGAATTTTCGCGCATATCTTACGTTCTGAATATATCCGGACATCCAAAAATTTATGTTAACATTAAAATATTTTATTTTAGTGATTGGGATGATAAAATTCCATTCGTCGTGTAATTTAGATCGTTTTTCGCGTCTGTTTGTGTTTCGTCGTAACTAGCCGAACAACGCAACCGTACGACCAAACGAAATGACATCCGGCATATTTTTGAGCATGTTGCATGTTCCCTATGTTTAGGCATCATTGTAGAGCCTTGAAATGGGGTTAACGGGGTTTAAACGCATCAAAAATAGCTTAAACGTGTTGCAGGGACCATTTCTGCCATTTTGGCAAAGTTTTTGGGGCTGGCACATAGTGGCGCTGCGCCACCACCATAAGGCTTTGTCGTGGCACGACGCCATGGCTTCATCTGGGCAGAATATCATGTTCAGCAACAGTAGGTCCATTTTCAGCATGTAACTTGAAGTCCAGGGTCCTTTATGTAACTTATTCAATACCGTTTGATGGTTTTGGGGCACCCCTAGTATTCCAAAACAATGTGCCTTACGTGTACGGTCCAGATCGAAGCTCAATTATCGAGGAACGTTCCTAACGGTTCTTGAAATCCTATATAAACCCACTTGTTCTTGCTCTCATTTCACACTTGATCTGAATTGTTCTAAGTTGGAGCTTTTATGCTTCATACCTGAGCATCCTAGATCAAGTTCATCCTTGCTTGGACCCCTTGTAAGTCCCCTCTTATGGCTAGTTGTTTTTATTTGGCTTAAAAACCGAAAAGTCAAGCGTTCACGATAAATGCTTTGACTTTTAAACGGTCGAGCCATTGTTTGCAACGAACATGGTTACGTGATCGTAATTAGGTAGGTATTAAACCCTCAAAAGGGCACCTCCTAATTACCACGGTTGCTTAAGTAAATTGTCAGGTCAAAGTAATTAAATAAAAGTCTAACGAGTCAGTTTTTAAATAAAATTCATAACTAATGATGTAAAGGCAATAAAATCAGTTTTGTCACTTTAATAACTTGGTAAATATTAATTAAACATGTATAGGTATGTTCAACCCGACAATTCTGAGTTTAGGCTCGGTTCGGAACCGAAAGTCGCAAAAGTAGACTTTTGCTTTGACTTTCAGTTCTGACCCGATTTAGCATAGTTTAGATATACCTTAGGATTCCTTTAGGACCATATTATATGTTAGTATAATCCCCTGAGGTTATACAACTTGGTTCCTTAGAAATCCTAGTTCATTACATGTTCCGTTAAATGCCTAAAAGTTGACTATTATGCCCTTTTGAGATTAAAACGAGATTTTTGAAAATGTGAGAGGACAAAAACCTTTATTACTGATTTATAAACATGTCCTAAAAATTTGACATCATTTTGAGGTCTAAATTAGGAGTTATGCTCAATATCGTAAATTAAAGCTTTTTTATTAATTAAACGGCACTTTCGGCATAAAACCTATTTAAACCCAATTTTTGACACCAAAACTTTTACCCACTGATGTAATATAATATTTAGGAATTTTTGAAGATTTTTTTTGAATTTTTAAACTAATCATAACATAGGGTTCTTGCGTTGACTCGGTAATTGACGGTTATGCCCTTTTTACTAATAAAATGAGTTTTACACATCCTTTACATACCAAACCTTTTGCTACTGATTTTATATATTAAATAAGTTATTTTAAACTATAAAGGCTGTTCAAAATCTCAGATTTTCTTATTTAACCCAAATACCGTCAAATACCGACTTTTATGCGATTTAGGCGCATAGTATGGTTTAAAACCATATTAGGCACCTAAAGCTTGTTACCTACTGATGTTATGAATCAATTTTTATACTTTAACAGTAAGTAAAAGTTTTGAACTCAGATTTCCAAATTTGACCCTTAAAGCTTATGTGAACTGACCAAAATGCCCCTACGGTGCATAGTTTGGCCATAAATGATAAATTTCACATATATATGATGTCCTACTGATATAATTTATTAAAATAAATACTTTTACTGATTATTTTAGACCAAAACCTCAGATTGCTATTTAACCTCTTTTATAAACATTAAAATGACCAAAATACCCCTACGGGGCATAAATTGGTTTTAAATTCGTTTTGGGCATAATGGAAGGTATCCTACTGATATCATAACATATTTAAGGCATATTAACCTGGGAAACATGTTCATGACTCATTTGGTTACCCGTTATGCATTTTTCACGTTCGGTACGGTTTATGTAACTAGTTTGCATAAATTAACCGAAACGGGTCAAATCTTATCATTTTCACTTCAAAATCCAGAATGTGTTTAGTTTACATACAAGTCTCCATACTTGTCGGGTCTAAATCACACTCTAATCCGGTCTTCGCTTAATCTTGCATTTTGAACCGTAAACTTTTCCTTAAAACTAACCGGTCTAAGTTACAACTTAAATAAGACCCGTTAAGAATCTAATAGGTTAATAAAACCTTCGTTCCAGATTGAGAGCCCCAGTAGAGGTACTTGTGCTTGCTGATTAGAATATATGGCTGAGTATAAATTGCATTTTAAGCTCAGGTAAATACTTTTAACTTATTTTCCCTTATACGGGCTTGGGATACGGTATATAAAATACCACTTGGTCGGGTATTGAATTTTTAATCATATGAAGGGTAAATTATTGAGATAACCCGTTTAATCTGTTTTGTTTGTTCTAAGCCTTTGGGGGATTAATGACCATGTCCTGGATATCCTCGGCTCATTCATTGAAATGGGCACGACTTAAGTACGGGGTGTAGGCATACACCTGCCGGTGCGTATATAAAAAGATATAACCGCCTGTTCGAGAATAACTCGCTGCGGGATTATATTATGTGGTGTGTCTATTAATCTTTAACCCGGTATTCAGCCCGAGCTACTGAACGTATAACAAACATATAATTCTTTTACAAGTTTATTTTTAAATAATTATCCCAAGTTAAAAAGGATATTTGTGCCTTGTGCATTTAAATCAATTTTCATAAATGTTTTCAAAAGAGTCAGTTAATTGTATTTACCAGTGTAAAATGACGTATTTTCCAAAAAGATTAAGTGACAGGTACTGTACGTAATTGGCTGGGCGTTAATAGGGAATCTTACAAGTTCTAGACGTCTAAAGTATGTTGAACAGTGTTTATCTTTCTGTTTTAAGATCCGCCTGTGGATCCATCTTACAATCCGTTTGTAATATTGATGTAACTTTTGAATCGGTTTGTAATGTATTTACTTTAGACTTCCGCTGTGCATTGAACTGTGATTATTTGACTATGATGATATCAACTACGTCACGATACTCCCCACCGGGCCCACCGGTAATATGTGGAAATATCGGGGTGTGACAGGTTGGTATCAGAGCCAACGTTTGAGTGAATTAAACACTAGCCCTTAGTGTTTAATCTCAAATGACACAGTAGCATATTCCTTAGACCTTCCGAGTCTAGACTTAACATAGGAATGCTCTCAACCCTATTAAGTAAAATATTGTTTTCGATTTTATGTATTTTTGGAATATGTCGTCAATCAAAGAAGCCGTGGATGGAGATTCTTCCTGTCAGAAGCCAAGAAATGCTAAGTTTCATACCACGACTAGGATAAGCGTGCGACTGGTTGAAGGAGAGACATTTATGGACCTATTCCCAAAACCAAACTTGTTTAAACCCTTATCCAGACTACGGAGTCCATACCAGAAGGTCCCTGAGGCTCCCATATTGAGGATGATACATATGGATGTTATTAAATCCCAATTTCTTAGCTTCGAATTTTGAGACTTCAGACTTAGATTATACCAGTCAAAACCTAATCCGTGATCCATGTCGTTTCTTAAATCATTGAATCCTTGGATTCTACTTCTGCAATGGATCCTAAATTGAAATAATTCTTTATTCACTAAAATCTTCGGAGTCGCTACTGCGTACGATATATAGAGATGAAGAAACAATTAGAATAAAGAGAGGAAGACATTAGAAGATCCTCCTTTATTATACTTCTTTTCATCAAAGTCCCTGTTTGGGCATTTGATTATTGTAGTCCTTTGTGGACATAGTATTTCATCATAGTCCTTGTGGACCTACGTCTCCTGATAAGACTTGGTATATACGTATGTTTATTATAGTCCCTACATGGGCAAACTGTTTTAATATAGTCCCTATACGGACTTATGATAATTTTATAGTCCCTATACGGACATATGATATTTTTATGGTCCCTATACGGACTTATAATTTCTTTTTAAGTCCTCTGTGGATAAATAAGATACTAAAAGTCCTATTTAAGGCATTATGGTAAATTTCCTAATGATTTATGGAGAGTTTTGAAGATTTTATATAGGTACTCATATCGTCCTTTATCAACCATTAGTATGAATTGATTCGAACCTTATCGATCTGCTAGATAATTTCAAAAAAAATCTTCTTAATGGTTTACCCTTGCCAAGTGGCAAGTCCACATAAATTGGCCAAAACCTTCGGTAGTTAAGGATAATTATTCCTTCTACCATGATAGTTAAGGGAGGTACCCCTTCTATCCAGAGGTGGTGAACTATGTTCAAGCCTCCAAACCTATATGATCAATGCGATCTTGGTAATATTGTGTAACCATTAAGACAAATTAATCCTTGTTAACATCTGAGAACGTGTTAACACTCCTGGCAGTGTGACTTGAGAAACCACACCAGCCGTCAAGGTAATTGGACTGCGTCCAAGCCTTAAAACCTATATGATCGAATTTGATCATGGCAAGTATCATCAATGTGATGATCAAAATATAAACATCCATTTGTGATGAAGTGCCTACGGGATAAACTTCTTGTCCAATAAGACAACACGACAGTTGTGGTCTACGACTCCCTGTCTAAAAATATTGGACTAGGTCCAAACATAATAGTCTATATGATCAATGCGATCATGACTAATATCATCTAATATGATGATCATGTTATTTAACATCCCTTAGTGATGTTTTGCCTACGGGCTATAATATATTGTCCATTAGTGACATTGACATTGTGATCCTTATGATCCCCTGTTCAAGGTAGTAAGCTATGCTCAAGCCTAGTAGTCTATATGATCAATGAGATCATGACTAAAAATCATCAATCTGATGATTAAATTTAACATCCTTAATAATGTTTTGCCTACGGGCTATGTTATATTGTCCAATCGTGACAAGGCAATTGTAATTTTTTAATTCCTTGCCCAAGGGGGGGGGGGTGAGCTATGCTCAAATCCCATAGTCTATATAATCAATGCGATCCTGACTAGTATCATCAATATGATGATCATAATATTAACATCCCTAGTGATGAAATGCCTACGGGCTATACTTTATTCTATTAGAGATAAGACAAAGTTAGTGGTGGTCTTTATAATCCCCTGTTCAAAGTGGTGGGTTATACCCAACCCTAACAGTCTATATGATCAATGCAATCATGACTAATATCATCTGATACGCTGATCATATTATTTTATAAGATATTTGAAGTACAGTCTTAGGTATTCCTATCTTCATAGTGAGATTTCAAGAAGTACTTTCCGACTCGATGATTATGATTTATGTGTATCTTGACGGTGATTTAGATAACGAAACTAGAGTAATACAATAAACACATGGTGGATACGCCGCTGGTACTTCCTATATATAAGTGTGTTTATTGTATTACCCTTCGTGGCGTTATCCTGAATCACCAATAGGATCTATCTCGCATACGGGTTATATACTATATTGTCCATTAGAGACATTGTCAAATGTGACCGTTATGGTACATCGTCGAAGGTAATGGGCAATGCCCAAGCCTTATGGTCTATAAGATCGATAAGATCATGACTAATACACTCAATGATGATAATTATATATATATATATATACATATATGTAAGCATCCATTAATGATGTCCTATGATTTGCCTATGTGCCAAAATAAATCGTCTTTCAAGAAGATGACAATGGTAGTCTATGACTCCCTGTCCAATGGTGAAGAACTAGGTTCAAATCTTAAAACCCCTAATCTAATAAGATTGCGGCTTATATATTAATGTCCTCCGTGACAGGCGTTTGTTGCCATATCTTATAACGTCCTATGCGACAAGGCCTTCGTGCCATATGATTATTTATGTCCTTCCTTACGGACTCATGTTTCCTATTTTATAAAGCCATTATGGCAAGCCTTCGAGCTATCTAAAATCATCAATATGACAAAGACGGTTGTGACATTTTGATCCCCTGTCAAAAGGGTAATGGACTCGGTCCAAACCCTAAAGGCCATTGATGGTCCTTTTGTGACCTAGGCTGAATGTAATTAATGTACATTCAAGTAACATTCATTAGGAATGTTCATACCCTATTAGCTTATATGGTTTAATAATACCATGGTTAATGTATGTTAGGTCGTCAGGGTGATGACTCACTATAGAAATGCAGTTAAGCAATTGTTTAATTTTGGCGTTTAGTGCCAAGCTTCAAGTATGGCAAACTTGAATGAGACAAATAACAATTGCGATACTGATGATGCGACAAATGCTAATGATGCAACAGATGTGAACCTCAAGGGGTTAATGTGATTGAAGCAACTGTTAGAAAGGCTATGAGAAAGGTCATTAAAAGGTTCAAAGAGCAGAATGCTACTCGCTCTAAATCATATTCCCTCTGATCATGAAAAAGAGCTTTGTTCATACTTCGAATGCAAAAAAAAAAAAATGAACTAAATAAGATGATATATAGTGAGGGGCCCCATTCCTCTAAAGGATGTACTTAAAAGTACCTTGTCTCTTGCAAATCAAGAGACTTCAATGGCGAAAAAGGGGCCATTGATTGCATGAAATTGTTTAATGAAATAGAAACCATTATAGACATTAGCGGTTGTGCTGAGAGAGACATTGTGAGATATGTATCACATTCATTCAAGGGCAGTGCCCTTAATTGGTGGAAGACTTTAATAAGATTACAGGAAGAATACTCTTACACAAATTGGGATGATCCAGGTTCATGGACTAATCAGAAAAACCAGTTGTCTGCAACACGGAATGGAAAAGGTGGAATAAGAATTTTCTGATTCTCACCATGACGGATCTAGACTGTAAACAGAACGTTATAGACTTTAGCTAATTGTCTGGGATAGTACCCTATTCAGTAAACCCAGAGTCTAAGCATAATGCACTATATATATATTGGTGGTTTAGCATCAGAAATAAGAGGGCATGTTAAGACGTCAAAGTCTGCTTCTTATAAATCCATTATGGATCCATCTCTGCCACTCACATTAGATGGGTTAGGAAGTAAATCAGTCAAATATGAGACTACCAAAGAAAGGAAAAAGGGAGAAGGATAACTTCCAGAGATCTGAGGAGCCTGTATGCTTGACCTGCAACAAAAGGCACTGGGACAGTGTCTAACAGACTGAAGGTCAAAGCAGTATGGCATCTGTAGTTCCCTGAATATAGAAACATAAGGAATGCAGTCTGTTTCGACTGTGGCATTAAGGGCCACATCAAAGCTAACTGCCCTAAAACTGTCAAAGATTTTATAGCTAAGTATAGAAGAATTAAGAATGGAGGCGCCTAAACCCTCCTGAAGAATGTTAGAGGCAGTTCATATCAAGGATGAAACCAGATAAACCCCTTATTGTGATCTTATTGCTAAGAATTACGTTTGGATTCAGTTGCTACTGAGTCTCTCATAAGACCATAAGCTTAGCAAACTCTTAGAAATCCCCCATAAGAACTCCAGACATTAAGTGTAAGGTAAAACTTACCAACAAGAATCATAAGAGACCCTTACTTCTATTTTCGTCCTATAATCTTCATTCATTAAAATCTAAAGTACTCTTTCTCCAGATCGAGTACGATGATATATGTTATTTTATTTTGTTATATCATTGATTTCTATCAACTGCGAATGCTAGACTATGCTTGATAAAGGAGCCATATGAGGATTGGCATATCCTCGTGCGTCCCATAGATTGCTTCCATGCCTGATCAGTATGGGGGTTTAATGTATGGAACCACTGAGATATCCTGATGGTCATATGGTACTAGAGTCGGCTAGTGGTATTCAAAGAAGATATCCAATGTAGGAATTGTCTAAGTACGTGTCTCTGATTAAGGAATCCGTGGACTTATAAAGAAAATGTGTCATTTATCTGACACAAGCAATGATAGTAGAACCGGGGGCATGAGATTTGGAAAATCTCTGTAATTTCCTTGTGTCTTGATTATCTTCTCCAAAGACTACCCTGTTTACCTCCGAAGACAAGTAGAGTTAAGATTTACATCCCGCATAGGGCTGCATTATCGTGAAAACTCCATGACGATTAGTGCCATCATTATTGGAAATCAAAACCCTAATTAGATGAATTTAAGATAAAGGTTCTTAAAGCCTAATTCAAAATTTTGAGAATTTCGGTATTATAAACTAAGAAAGATGGTTCATTATACTTATGCATTGATTACCGCAACCCTATTTAGGCATCAATTAAGAATCGCCATCAGCTGCCCAGGATCGTCGATTTGTTCGACTAGCTGTAAGGATTAGCTATTCCTTAAGATTGGTTTTAAATAGTGGTTGGAATAACCGTCTCACCTTAAATAAGCTATTCTATAACTAATAGTCGATATATAAGTACCAAGGCTGCTCCTTTGGAGACCTTGTATAGATGGGATCTTAAACATCTGTTGTTAGACAGAAGTTCGGTAAGTCCGAATTAGCGGGACCTGAAATTACCTTGGAAACAACGAATAAGATCATTCGAATTCGTAATCATCTGTAAGTTGCCGGTAATCGGAGGAAAAATCAAGGATTGATGAAAGTCGCAACCCTCTTAAGTCCTTAATAAGGAATAAGGCTCAATTGAAGGTATCGCCCTAAGAAGGGTGTGCTGAATTTTAATTTTATCAGGGTAAGTTAAGCTCTGGATATATAGAATCATTCGAGGAAATCGAATATATCAAGATCAAGTAGTTTATAAGCTAAAACTTACCTGAGGAGCTTGATGAAAATCAATGTGACCCACACAAGTGATTTAAGGATATGTTTCGCCGATAAGTCGAGAGGCGTTATCACATAATGATATGCAGATTTATGATATGATAAGAAACACGTATCGATTAAGGATCGACAGGTTAAGAAGCTCCAAAAGGATACATGTACCTATTATAAAGGTCACCTTGGGTGCTTGGAGAGGCCCCAAATATGCTATGGAGGTTAAGTCTGTTGGTGCAGTTGTCTGTCGACTACATCTTAGTTCGAGTCTTAGGTTAGAGATGATTGTATAGTGAAAGAAAATCAAGAAACACATAAGTTAGATAGGTCCGCTTATGTGTCATTCATGACAGGTCCGCTTATACGGACATGATAGGTCCGCTTATACGGACATGATAGGTCCGCTTATACGGACATGATAGGTCCGCTTATACGGACATGACCATATAAGCGAACCCATCAGCCTATAAATAGGCACACTTGAGCGGATCTAGATAGAAGTGTACGTGTGGTCTTGTTTGGTACGGCGAAGCCCTGCCATTTTGTCTCCAGAGCTTGTAACTGTTAGAAGATCAATAAACGAGACGTTAAATAGTGAAATCAAGCTAAACAAAGACTGAATCAATGAATTCCGCCTCTGATTCAGTCTGAGCACTCTTCTGATCGACTCGTTAGGTCGCATAACGTTCCTACAAGTGGTATCAGAGCTCAGGAGGAAGAGTTCTTACTGTTTAGTTCGTTTTCGCTGAAGCATTCTGTTTTCTACCCCTTCTTTCATCATCAGATCAAGTTTTAACGGACGAAATTCGTTCAAAATTTCACAGATCGTGTATTATTGGACATTAACAAACCCTTGAAAGTTTCGGACCAAAATACGGACTAAAAATGGATCAAATGACCTTCGGATTTAGGTTCGCTTTTACGGACACTTGACAGGTTCGCTTTTGTGTACATCAGTAGGTCCGCTCTTGTGTACATCAGTAGGTCCGCTTTTGTGTACATCAGTAGGTCCGCTCTTGTGTACATCAGGAGATCCGCTTATTCGAACATTAGAGGTCCGCTCATAGAGGTTCGCTTATGTGAACATCAGCAGGTCCGCTTATGTGAACATCAGCAGGTCCGCTTATGTGAACATCAGCAGGTCCGCTTATTTGAACATCAGCAGGTCCGCTTATTCGAACATTGAGTAGGTCCGCTTATTCGGACATTGAGTAGGTCAGCTTATTCGGACATTGAGTAGGTCAGCTTATTCGGACGTTGAGTAGGTCAGCTTATTCGGACATTGAGTAGGTCAGCTTATTCGGACATTGAGTAGGTCAGCTTATTTGGACGTTGAGTAGGTTAGCTTATTCAGACATCAAGAGATTCGCTTTTCTGTCACATCAGAGATCCGCTTTTGTGAACAACAAAGATTTATTGGGTTTGTTTAGAAAAATGCCAATGATGTTTGATGAAAAGGAAAACAATGATCTTAAAAGGATAAATGATTGGTATCGAGGATATTTCAGTAGTTCCTATCAGAAATTGCCCAAAGAGGTTTGGAGTAAACGTTTCGAATGTTTTCTGAGTAAGGAAGATGAGAAATTGGATGATTTGGAAAAACGTTTTGATCGTTTGATTGACTATTTGAAAGAAAATCAAATAGTAATATCAGAAACTGAAATGGTATCAAAGTTTGCTAATGGATTACCTGCTAAATGGGATGTTTTTTTGAAAAATCTGAGAGAAAATTCAAGTTTTTCAAAATTATCTCTGAATAAATTCATCAGTAAACTGAAAAATCATGATTATGAACTTTATAAAAAAAAGATAGATGTGTTGGATAAGATAAAAATGAATTTAGAAGATTTGAATTTAGACGTGATATATGAAATAAACAAAAGAATCAATGTTTGTTGGGCAGCAAAAAGAAATTTGATGTATGATATGAAGAGAGGTTGTTATATTGATGATAATAGAAATCTTCTTGATTTTGTTACAATCTTTGGTGCAGATACTTATAAGATAGAGAAAGATGAAGTTCCAAAGAATGAAGAATCTGTGAAGAATGAATTTTCAAATTCTGAATTAGTGTGCTCCAAATGTGACAACTTTAAGGATGACAATAACAAACTCGTAAAAGATGCGGAAAGTTTGGCATTGGAGATCAAGAAGTTGAACAATGAAAAGCAAGCTGATGATAAGAAGATTCTTGTTTTGCAGGAAAATTTTAAGAAGTTGAAATCTGAAAATGACAAACTGTTGAGTGGTTTGGACAGTTTGACATTAGAAAACAAAATTTTGAAAGAAAAAGATCTTGAAAATGAAAAATTAAAAATTGAGAAAGATTTTCAAAGTCAAATAAAAATTTTAGAAGATGAGAGAGATTTGTTTGGTAAAAACAATCTTGAAAAACAAATTGAAATCAATTCTTATCTTGAAAAGATTATTCGACTTGAAAAGGAAGCAGACTGTGCTCAAAAGAAAATCAATGAATGGGAAGAAAAGTTGAAGGTGTTTGTGAATACTTCAACTATTCCTTGCCCAAAACCAGTTAATTCTGTTCCAATAAGTGACAATGTCACAAACTTTGACAAAGTCAAAGTTGAAGATTGTGATGAGAAATCTGATGATGAAAATAAAAAATTCGAAAAACAAAAATTGTTTTTGAAATTAAAAGAAAAGTTTCAAGAAACAGTTCCGCAATCAACTGAAAAGGGAGAATGCTCTAAGCAAAAACCTTTGAAGAAGAAAGTGGAACAAAAACAAAAAGAGAAAATTTTGAAAAATGTACAAAAAGATAATAAAAGCTCATCAGATCGATCATCCAATCGCAATGAAAAATTACAAAAATCGAAAAATGAAAACTCTAAAATTGTTGGTAATAAGTGGTGCAGGTTTGACCACAGTGCTCAAAAGTTAAATCCAGCAATCAAGAAGAGGAAAGAGTATCACCAAGCCAAACAGTGCTTTGATCTGACCGTTTGGTGTGAAAATGGTGATTGGTACGATAACAGAGTGTGTTACCGATGTGGTTATCAAGGACACATTGCTGTTAACTGCCAAGGTTGGAGTTATGAGACGAGGAGATGCTTTAATTGCAATATCAGAGGTCACATTGCCAGAGATTGCCCAAGGAGATCAAATGAAAGATTGAGGGTTAATTCTCAGAAGATGGCAAAGAAATCAGTCAATGTCAAGCCCAAAGAACAGAAGGTTCAAGAACCTAAAGTTCAAGAAACGAAAGTGAAGCTTTCTCAGGGGCAGAAAGACAGACTGAGGAAGAAGAGAAAGAAGGCTAGAGAGTATCTAGAGAAGATCTTGTCCTCGGATACAACTGGTAAAACAGATAAAAGTTCTGATATATCGTCTTGCTCGCCAAAGAATGACAAATCAAGCAAAACGAATTCATCAGATACAAATCTGAGGACGAAAGGGGGAAAGAAGAAGAAGAAAGTTTGTGGCAATGAATCTGTTTCTTCGGAAACAAAGGAGCCACATGTCGGCGATGAATCTGGCTCATCAAAGTCAGACAAGCCACATTCAGGCAATGATTCTGGTATGGTAAAACCAGAAGAGCCAGTTGTTGAGGTAAAAATTGAGAATTCTGGTCTAACAATGGATGATGCAAATTTTCCACCATTGTTGAACAAGAATTCAAAATCACCCAAGGACCGCCAGGCTTGGGTGAATCTGTTTAAATAGAAAAACCTGACTTGCCGGAGTTCCCAGGTTGGTAAGCGTGGAACATGAATCGGCACATTTCTTGAGAAATTCACGAATGTGATATTTCGACTTACAAGTGGTAAATCAGGGACATTAAGTTGTACTTGATTTTCTACAAGAGATGTTTGAGGTTTGATCTTAAAAATGTTAGTTTTTACAAGTGGTTGAAGAGAACAAAGTGATGAAAGATCCCCGAATTTGTGAAATGACACACAAAATTTTTTTTCCGGAAAAACCATTTGATTAAAACAAATTTAAGTGTTTTGAAATCATTATGGGAAAATAGTTTGTTGTGAGGGGGAGTTCTGATTGTTTATGCCAGGTGGATGGAGAATTGAAGTGATTCTCATCATGTTGTCAAGTTTGTACAGTTTGTTTCAAATTTTCCCAGAAAATTAAAATTGAGACATATTTTGATTTTAGGGGGAGTAAAATTTTAAAAAAATTAGAAAATTTGAAAATGTCAAAAACATTGAAAAATTAAAAAAATGAGTTTTGCTGAAACAAGAGGAAATGATAGAAAATCAGTGGACTATCACAGCATGCTAAAGAAATGGAAAGATAAAATGTGATAAACGGTCTCACTAAAGATGTGACGATAGGCTCAGCTAGACTAGTAGATTTGCGATAACGATACAAACCTAAAATGAAAAGCCTAGTTCTAGTGGGAAACATGATTGAAAGCATAGTACTTAGTTTTGTCCTTCTTGATTGTGTGCCTACTCAGTAATCGCTAATTGTCGAAAGACATAAAACTGGTTAAGTTTGTGAACTTTCATAACTTTGCTAAAAAGTCGCTGTGATTGTGCATTTTATTTTGCAAAGATTTAAACTTGTTTTATTTCTTTATTTTGTTTAAGCATCGGACATCCTCTGCGTATACGTGAGTATCGACCTGGATGTTGTTGCCTAAACGTTCTGCTTTATTTTCTTTGGTGTTTCGTTTAAGCTTTGGACCTCCTCTGCGTATACGGAAGTATCGACCTGGTGGTTAAAGCCTAAACAACTTCAACTTGTTTTATTTTTCTTATTTTGTTTAAACATTGGACTTTCTCTGCGTATACGGAAGTATCGACCTGATTGTTAATGTTTAAACATTCTGCTTTATTTTCGCACAAATCACAGTTGATAAAAGTTTAAAGGCATTATTTGAGTCAGTGTATTGCATGATGAGGGGATATGCTGAGATCGTGGGGTCCATGAGAATTTAGTGCTATCTAAATATATCTAAACGTATCGGTAAGCATGTCGAAAGTTTTTAGATTGAGCTTAAGAGGACAAACATATCGTCAATCAACGTGAATCGTTTAGAGCTTAAAATGAAATCAAGCTTAACGGTGCTAGTGATTGGTCACAAAAACTGATATGATCCTCTTTCGCAAACTCACAAAAATATGTTTGTACATATTTCATGTTTGCATTTAATTTCTGTTATTGCATTTATATTTCATATTTTGAAAAATCCAAAAAGATTTTCGACAACTGATGTTGAAAAGCTAATATTCAAAATCTCAAAGGCTAAACAAGATGAACAGTTGGGTTAGTTAAATGGTTTGAAATGTTTAAGATGATTCATTAAGTTGAATCAGAATTTGATATGTTTCAAATGTTTAAAAAAAAATTTAAATGAAAATGATTCTTAAATGTTTAGTTGATTCATTAAATTGAATTACAACATTATTTTGTTTGTAATAGAGTGTTTGAGATGTGTAGGTTTCTGATCCTGTTGCTACGGAAAGCCAGGAGATGCATCAGAACCTGAGGAGAGCTTAAACTGAAAAAGCCAGGATTTGATTTCAATGGTGATAACAAATTCCAGACAGCGATCCCAGCTTGATGAAAGGGGGAGTCTGATGAGAGTTAGAGCCAGAGAAAGATCCGGGTACATGATTCCAGGAAAAGTTCCTGAAGAAGACCGATAGAAAGAGAAAAGCCCAGAGACCGATCGAGATTGAAGAGTTGTCATGTTGAAGACTCTCACTGAAGATTCCGTCAACATTCAAGGGGGAGTCTGTTGGTGCAGTTGTCTGTCGACTACATCTTAGTTCGAGTCTTAGGTTAGAGATGATTGTATAGTGAAAGAAAATCAAGAAACACATAAGTTAGATAGGTCTGCTTATGTGTCATTCATGACAGGTCCGCTTATACGGACATGATAGGTCCGCTTATACGGACATGACCATATAAGCGAACCCATCAGCCTATAAATAGGCACACTTGAGCGGATCTAGATAGAAGTGTACGTGTGGTCTTGTTTGGTACGGCGAAGCCCTGCCATTTTGTCTCCAGAGCTTGTAACTGTTAGAAGATCAATAAACGAGACGTTAAATAGTGAAATCAAGCTAAACAAAGACTGAATCAATGAATTCCGCCTCTGATTCAGTCTGAGCACTCTTCTGATCGACTCGTTAGGTCGCATAACGTTCACATAAGTTAGATAGGTCCGCTTATGTGTCATTCATGACAGGTCCGCTTATACGGACATGATAGGTCCGCTTATACGGACATGACCATATAAGCGAACCCATCAGCCTATAAATAGGCACACTTGAGCGGATCTAGATAGAAGTGTACGTGTGGTCTTGTTTGGTACGGCGAAGCCCTGCCATTTTGTCTCCAGAGCTTGTAACTGTTAGAAGATCAATAAACGAGACGTTAAATAGTGAAATCAAGCTAAACAAAGACTGAATCAATGAATTCCGCCTCTGATTCAGTCTGAGCACTCTTCTGATCGACTCGTTAGGTCACATAACGTTCCTACAAAGTCCATAATACGTCAGAAAGTACTTCCATTATTTTAGCAAATCTCGAGGTCGAGATTTCTTTTAAGGGGGTGAGGATGTAACACCTTGTAAAAGCACGTCCAATGATGTATTGACACGTGTAATAAACCCTAATAAAGACAAACGTTGACTATGAAGGACTAATTTTGTGAAAAATAAAAAACTTTGATTATGGAAGGACTGGAAGTGTTATCATGCTTAAAATAAGTCTCTAAATAACCTCTTACGATATTTATATTCACAAATGAGCCACTTGTTGATCGAGTGTAGTAGTTTGCGTAATTAATTGAAAGTTTACGCAATGAAGGGTTAAGAGCGTCTACATGTTAATTCTTACCTCTGAGTGACCTTTTAACAAACCCGAAGCATCGTGATGTTTATTAATACTCTCAAGAATGCTTAATATGGATTAGATAAGGCTTCGATGCTATTAAACAACGATATACTCAAGTTTGCGCATTAGAGGGACTATTTGCGTCAAACTACAAAAGTCTATCGATTCATATGACATCGAACCTTCCGAAATATGATCATAAGTTAAAAATGCCCTAAATATCCTTTACATAGCTTAGAAATAGGCTTAGAGGTGTTTGGTGCGCAAAAATAAACTTATTTGATCAACAGGGACTAAAAGCGTCAAAAAGTGCATAAGTTTGAATTTTCGCGCATATCTTACGTTCTGAATATATCCGACATCCGAAAATTTATGTTAACATTAAAATATTTTATTTTAGTGATTGGCATGATAAAATTCCATTCGTCGTGTAATTTGGATCGTTTTTCGCGTCCGTTCGTGTTTCGTCATAACTAGCCGAACAACGTAACCGTATGACCAAACGAACCGACATCCGGCATATTTTTGAGCATGTTTCATGTTCGCTATGTTTAGGCATCATTGTAGAGGCTTGAAATGGGGTTAACGGGGTTTAAACGCATCAAAAATAGCTTAAAAGTGTTGCAGGGACCATTTCTGCCATTTTGGCAAAGTTTCTGGGGCTGGCACATGGTGGCGCTGCGCCACCACCATAAGGCTTTGCCGTGGCGCGACGCCACGACCTCATCTGGGTAGAATATCATGTTCAGCAACAGTAGGTCCATTTTCAGCATGTAACTTGAAGTCCAGGGTCCTTTATGTAACTTATTCAATACCATTTGATGGTTTTGGGGCACCCCTAGTATTCCAAAACCATGTGCCTTACGTGTACGGTCCAGATCAAAGCTCAATTATCGAGGAACGGTCCTAACAGTTCTTGAAATCCTATATAAACCCACTTGTTCTTGCTCTCATTTCACACTTGATCTGAATTGTTCTAAGTTGGAGCTTTTATGCTTCATACCTGAGCATCCTAGATCAAGTTCATCCTTGCTTGGACCCCTTGTAAGACCCCTCTTATGGCTAGTTGTTTTTATTTGGCTTAAAAACCGAAAAGTCAAGCGTTCGCGATAAATGCTTTGACTTTTAAACGGTCGATCCATTGTTCGCAACGAACATGGTTACGTGATCGTAATTAGGTAGGTATTAAACCCTCAAAAGGGCACCTCCTAATTACCACGGTTGCTTAAGTAAATTGTCGGGTCAAAGTAATTAAATAAAAGTCTAACGAGTCAGTTTTTAAAGAAAATTCATAACTAATGATGTAAAGGCAATAAAATCAGTTTTGTCACTTTAATAACTTGGTAAATATTAATTGAACATGTCTAGGCATGTTCAACCCGACAATTCTGAGTTTAGGCTCGTTTCGGAACCAAAAGTCGCAAAAGTAGACTTTAGCATAGTTTAGATATACCTTAGGATTCCTTTAGGACCATATTATATGTTAGTATAATTCCCTGAGGTTATACAACTTGGTTCCTAAGAAATCCTAGTTCATTACGTTTTCCGTTAAATGCCTAAAAGTTGACCATTATGCCCTTTTGAGATTAAAACGAGATTTTTGAAAATGTGAGAGGACAAAAACCTTTATTACTGATTTATAAACATGTCCTAAAAATTTGACATCAGTTTGAGGTCTAAATTAGGAGTTATGCTCAATATCGTAAATTAAAGCTTTTTTATTAATTAAACGGAACTTTCGGCATAAAACCTATTTAAACCCAATTTTTGACACCAAACCTTTTACCCACTGATGTAATATAATATTTAGGAATTTTTGAAGATTTTTGTTGAATTTTTAAACTAATCATAACATAGGGTTCCTGCATTGACTCGGTAATTGACGGTTATGCCCTTTTTACTAATAAAATGAGTTTTACACATCCTTTACATACCAAACCTTTTGCTACTGATGTTATATATTAAATAAGTTATTTTAAACTGTAACGGCTGTTCAAAATCTCAGATTTTCTTATTTAACCCAAATACCGTCAAATACCGACTTTTATGCGATTTAGGCGCATAGTATGGTTTAAAACCATATTAGGCACCTAAAGCTTGTTACCTACTGATTTTATGAATCAATTTTTATACTTTAATAGTAAGTAAAAGTTTTGAACTCATATTTCCAAGTTTGACCCTTAAAGCTTATGTGAAATGACCAAATGCCCATACGGTGCATAGTTTGGCCATAAATGATAAATTTCACATATATATGATGTCCTACTGATATAATTTATTAAAATAAATACTTTACTGATTATTTTAGACCAGAACCTCAGATTGCTATTTAACCTCTTTTATAAACATTAAAATGACCAAAATACCCCTACGGGGCATAAATTGGTTTTAAATTCGTTTTGGGCATAATGGAAGGTATCCTACTGATATCACAACATATTTAAGGCATATTAACCTGGGAAACATGTTCATGACTCATTTGGTTACCCGTTATGCATTTTTCACGTTCGGTACGGTTTATGTAACTAGTTTGCATAAATTAACCGAAACGGGTCAAATCTTATCATTTTCACTTCAAAATCCAGAATGTGTTTAGTTTACCCATATTATACAAGTCTCCATACTTGTCGGGTCTAAATCACACTCTAATCCGGTCTTCGCTTAATCTTGCGTTTTGAACCGTAAACTTTTCCTTAAAACTAACCGGTCTAAGTTACAACTTAAATAAGATCCGTTAGGAATCTAATAGGTTAATAAAACCTTCGTTCCAGATTGAGAGCCCCAGTAGAGGTACTTGTGCTTGCTGATTAGAATATACGGCTGAGTATAAATTGAATTTTAAGCTCGGGTAAATACTTTTAACTTATTTTCCCTTATACGGGCTTGGGATACGGTATATAAAATACCACTTGGTCGGGTATTGAATTTTTAATCATATAAAGGTTAAATTATTGAGATAACCCATTTAATCTGTTTTGTTTGTTCTAAGCCTTTGGGGGATTAATGACCATGTCCTGGATATCCTCGGCTCATTCATTGAAATGGCCACGACTTAAGCACAGGGTGTAGGCATACACCTGCCGGTGCGTATATAAAAAGATATAACCGCCTGTTCGAGAATAACTCGCCGCGGGATTATATTATGTGGTGTGTCTATTAATCTTTAACCCGGTATTCAGCCCAGGCTACTGAACGTATAACAAACATATAATTCTTTTACAAGTTTATTTTTAAATAATTATCCCAAGTTAAATAGGATATTTGTGCCTTGTGCATTTAAATCAATTTTCATAAATGTTTTCAAAAGAGTCAGTTAATTGTATTTACCCGTGTAAACTGACTTATTTTCCAAAAAAATTAAGTGACAGGTACTGTACGTAATTGGCTGGGAGCTCAGGGAGTTAATAGGGAATCTTGCAAGTTCTAGACGTCTAAAGTATGTTGAACAGTGTTTATCTTTCTGTTTTAAGATCCGCCTGTGGATCCATCTTACAATCCGTTTGTAATATTGATGTAACTTTTGAATCGGTTTGTAATGTATTTACTTTAGACTTCCGCTGTGCATTGAACTGTGATTATTTGACTATGATGATATCAACTACGTCACGATACTCCCCACCAGGCCCAGTGGTAATATGTTGAAAT
Organism: Helianthus tuberosus; assembly: GCA_030545235.1. Lineage (NCBI taxonomy): Eukaryota > Viridiplantae > Streptophyta > Magnoliopsida > Asterales > Asteraceae > Helianthus > Helianthus tuberosus. The sequence goes on along the minus strand of JARYGA010027975.1, from coordinate 22,368 downwards.
ATCGGGGTGTGACAATCCTACATGAATCTAACTATGAAGATAGGTAGATCACTTAAGGATAAAATATTGCATTTGCATAATCGAAATAACACACATAAAAGCACTTAGTGAACACACATATGCCATACATTTTGAAAACAAATCGATTTCACATATGAATCACCCCAAAACATTTGAAAACAGTAAAAGAGGGGAACTATGTACTCGCCTGGGGTTGCGTATAGTCCCGATTCAAAGGGTATAACAAAGCTCAAAAGACCAAGAGTTCAAGTGTTGAAGCGGTTCCTAGGGTAACAAATACTATGTTAGGGAATCGACACCTAAATCGGAAGATCGGGTAGAATGAGGTCTTGTAAACCAAATGAGTGTTGGAACTCATGTGATAAGGTTTAACAAAGCCTACATTCTAAATCAAAACCTATCCTAAGTGCTTACGACCCATTACGACCCATTAAGGTAGCTTACGCCACTTTAACGCGTCGTTGGCGCAAAAGCGCGTTCGAGACGCCTAACTAGTACTATGACAAGTATTATATGCCTTAACATATCTAATTATCTTATATAATCAGTTTGGATGTCTAAATATTGGTTACGTATGCTTAAAATGAAATTATGCACAAAAGGGCATTTTGGTCATTTTCCTAATACATATAAACTACCTATCATACGACTAACTAAACGAAGTGACCATAAGGTATAACCTCGGAAGGTTATTCCCTATACAACTATTCTTACATTATATGTTTGGTCGGATCCTAATGATCGACCAAACGGATCGGGTTCGAAAGTCTAAGCGGTTGTTTAGACCGCTTATCTTACGACCCTATATAAGCACTAAACCTAAAGTGATGAGTTAAACATATTAAAACATGTTTAACGAAGTTAGATACAAGTTTGATATCAAAACAAACGGTTTTGATACCCAAGAATAGTTTGGTGCGTATTTTGACCGAAACTATGACTCGTCACTACACCTAATCAACGTGGTAATCAGTAGGTATAGTCACAAGGGACTATGACCATCGTGATTACGCTCACGTTGCGAAGTTCAAACGAACTTTGTGTTGCCCAAAGACTGGTCAAAGCAGAAAGTCAAACACTGTTTGACTTTCCCGCTTAAAAACGCATAAAAGAATGAAAGAAGCTTACAAAGGGTCCAAGCTAGGAAGTTTGATCCAAGTTTGCTCAGGTATGAAGTGTTTAAACCTCAACTTAGAGCAAAATAAATCAAGTGTGAGTTGAAGTGAATGAAAGCTTGGGTATTTATAGATTTTGGAGAACCGTTAGGATCGTTCCTTGCAAAACGTGCCTTGATCGAGACCTTACATGTGGGCACATGGTTTTCAAAACCATGGGAATACTTAAAACCATCAAATTCCAGCCCATAGAGTGCAAAACCTTGGGTTAAAACCATCAAATCCTCAAAAATGGACCAAGTTCAATGTATCTGCCAGAAATTTCAAAAATGGTCCCTGCACTTGTAAAACTTGATTTTTTGGCACTTTTAAACCCCGTTAACCTCATTTCAAGGCTCTAAAATGATTTTAAAGTATACGGAACTTAAAATATGCTCAAAGACATCATGGATGTCGGTTCATTTGGCCGTACGGTTGCGTTATTCGGGTAATTACGACGAAAGTCGTAACGAACGCAAAAACGATCCAAATTAAGCGACGAATGAAATTTTATCATGCCAATCACTAAAATAAAATATTTTAATGATTACATAAATTTTTGGATGTCCGGATATATTCAGAACGTAAGTTATGCGCGAAAATGCAAACTTATGCACTTTTTGACGCTTTTAGTCCCTATTGATCAAATAAGTTTATTTTTGCACACCAAACACCTCAAAGCTTATTTATAAGCTATGTAAAGGATATTTAGGGCATATTTAACTTATGATCAAGTTCCGGAATGTTCGATACTATGTGAATCAGCAGACCTTCACAGTTTGACGCAAATAGTCCCTGAGTGTGAATAAACTTGTTTTTGACACACCAAAGCTTTCAAAACCTTTTTCTAAGTTATATAAAAGTTATTTAAGGTATGTTAAGCCTTTGTCACTGTTCTAGAGTGTTTGGCGCATTAAACTGATTACGTTTACGCATCAGTTCGCGTTTAACTTTCCAGAAAGCGATTTAAAGCTTGTAAATGAACTAGAATCAAAATGTGAAATTGTAAAACCAAAATAAATAAATTTTTGAGACCAAAACACATTGTTTCTTGATAAAAGATAGTGTCCTACATCGTGTGTGTTTACGGAGCACAAGTGTCACAGTCTCCCCTACTTCAGGAAATTTCGTCCTAAAATTTATTCGAAGGAGACCGTAGAGTGGAATTGAAACAACTAATGGATAAGAAGATTGCTAGATCCCAAAGATGCGGAGCATCATTTGGAAGGGAATTTAAAATGTGATTTGGGATATTCAAAGTGTCTCAAGGTATCAAACCCTTTGAAACTTGTGATAGTCGACTAGTGTTAAAAAATCATTTAAGTATGGCACTATGTTATACTAAGCTCCTATTGTAATTCCTAGCAAACAAAGGGGTGTACATTCAAGCCCTACACGTACGCGGTTTCTATCGTCCCACGAGGTACATCCAATGAACCATGAGCATCTTTTGCATAGGATACGGGTCAATCATACCTATGGCATCAAGGTCGTCACCTTTAGCACCATAATATACTCCCAGTCGGCTCGATTTGAGTTGATGAATGTACTCGTCGTCTTCCATGGAAAATAACCACACAAATAACACTAAAATACATAATCACATAATGGTGCAAGATAACATAAAATCACTAAATGATCTCAGCAACGTTCTGAAGAATAACACGATAAGAACACTTATATATAGGAAGTACCATCGGCGTATCCACCGTGTTCTTATCGCATCATACTCCTCCCGTTACCTTAATCATTCTAGATTTTATGCTACCATACTTAACAAGGCTTACTATGATTCTCATGCGTCGAAACTCATAATTAAGTGTGCACCCATAATTACTTGTTTCATCACATGGTCCACATAGCTTTTCTTGTTAAGCAAGGGTAAACAAATAATAAGGACGAACTATCGTCTAAATCAAATAAACATTGTTACAACATAACATCTGTCAAATCGAATCGTATTTCATACTAGCAATGATAGCACTACTTATTTTGCATACAACAAATTCAGTAGTAGGTATTTTATTCTAGTACGAATATTTATATATGTTTCATATTAACCAAACATGTAGAATGCAACATATATTAATCATACATTATCACTACAATGTAAGCATTTCAAGAAAATGTTCTCAAATCATGTGCTAGGTACGCTAAGTTAACAAACTAAGTACGTTAAATCAACATACGAAGCAAATTGAATTTATAATCATGTGCTATACATATTAGATAAACAAATCATATATATAATGCTATGATCATAAAACAGTATTAACTTGTATTGATCGTGTTACCAAGTTTGTACGAATGCACTAGAGGGCAATCACATTATACTAAATTATAAGATTAAGTTCCTAAAGAACGGAATCCTCAAAATTAGCATGAAATTCGAAATCACACATAGTGCAATCACATTTAGAGTTTGAAATTGAAAATTGATTAACAAGGTTAAAGATAAACTTCTTGAAATTTATATCGTCATTACAAACATAATTAAAATATGTACATTGATCTTGAAAATAAACAGGAAATTTAGAGGTTCAAATGATCATAAGCGCTTGATCATTAGCTTGAGCCTCGTTGATGTTGAATACTCGTCCATTAGCATTGGCAAGCTTGGGGCAGTTTCGCTTGAAATGATTTAAGTCACCACAATTGAAACATGCTCTTGGGCCAGTCTGAGTAGGGGCTGCTTGGTTCTGGATACGACAGGTCACAGCTAGATGTCCAAATAAACCACAAATTGTACACTGGCGACAAGGGGAATTTGACGCATGATGATAATTGCAAAGATTGCACCGAGGTTGCTTCCCACGATAAAATCCCTTAAAGGGTACTGAGTTCAGTGGAGCATGTGCAGGAATTGCAAAATTCTTTGAAGCCTTGTGCTTCCTAGAACTTTTAGAAGATTCGGCCTTTGATCTTCTCGAATTCTCGTTAACAGATTCGGTGTCTTGTTTCTTGTCTCCTTGTCGAAATAACTTACCTTTTCTAACCTGAGAGTCAGTCAAGATAGCAGCTAATTCCTTAGCCTCCCTAAGCGTTGCAGGTTGGCTGCCAGTGACAATGTCTTGGACAGGGTCAGGTAAACCATCGACGTATTTCTCAATGGCCCGATCCAAAGGTGTGACCATAGTGGGGCAAAGTAGGCTTAACTGTTCAAATCGGTCAGTGTAGGCACGGTTTTCCCCACTATCCTGTTTTAAATAATAGAACTCATTTTCAAGTGCCCTAATTTCTCTTCGTGGGCAGAATTCTTTCTTCATAAGATCCTTAAATTCCTCCCACGTCAGTTCCATTGCTACATCGGCACCTCGGTCTCTCATAATACCATTCCACCAAGTGAGTGCTCTCCTTTGAAAGACACTCGAAGCGAAATCTACCTTGCGCTTATTAGGACACTAAACATGGCGGAATGTGCTTTCTATACTCTCGAACCATTGTAGGAGCGCGGTTGCTCCTTCAGACCCAGAAAATTTTAGCGGTTTGGCTGAATTGAAGGTCTTGAAATTACACTGGGCGTTGTTGTTGTTATTTTTGTTGTATATCTAATGAATCTGGGTTACTACTGTAACAACCCTCAAGAAACCGACACCCTTGAATATTTTCCGACACCCTAATATATTTTACATACCCCAATATGTCTTAAAAATACACCCCGTATGTTAAAAACCAAGCCCGAAATATAGTATAGCATTAAAAATAAATAAAATCTGAAATATAGGGCTGAGGCGGGCCTCGTAGACCCACCCCAACATCTTACGCGGGCGGTATCAATGCAGGAATTGACTTCGCTGACTTCTTTAGTTGAAGCGGGCCGTGTAAGGGTTATGCTTAGTTAACGCGGGCTGCGAGAGATCGTGAAACACGGATACACCCAGAGGCCGACACGTGTTGTCATCATGGCGGTCTAGAGAATGACTGAGCTAAGCTATTAGGTTGACCGTGCGTTGACGCGGGCCGCGTAAGGCTTAGCCTTACTTTACGCGGGCCGCGACAGGACTCAATATCACAACTATAAATAGCAGGCTTCGGATCTCATTTCAATTCGTTCAACTTTCAATTCTCAATCTCAAATTCTGTAGGAGAGTTATTATACTCGGGTATTATACTCCTAATTAGCAAGGTTCTGCTCCGTTGTAAGTATTATAACCCCAGTTTCGTAATAGATACGCTGCCCGATTGATTTAGGGTTCCGTAACAACTGTCGTGGTTCTGCCCGACGTAGTTGTTGGAATGCCGTCTCGGGGAGGGTATCATTTATATTCTTTAAAGGGTTATGATACTAACCAATGTACATTTGTATAAATTATAGATTATATCCAGGAAACACTTACGAGAAGCCTAAGATAGCAATGTGAGTAATCTCCTTTTTGTGTCAACTGTTTTATAAAATCTCAATTGTTTATATCATATTACCAGTATGTGAGTCGTGTAATTCTTCAATTATCGCCAGTATTATGGGGTTTTGTATACATTACTTGATAACCTTCACAATTGGACGACGAGTAGCCAATGTGTGATATGACTATAGCCATAGATACGGTCGAGTGGCAAGTACTGAATGGGTAATTGTGTAGATATAAACATTGTAATCGCTCTCAATACTGTGGTAATTGATAAAACTCGTTTGAATTAAATTGGGATTCACTCACCAGTATTTCCCGCTGACAAAATATTTTTAAAACATGTTTCAGGTAACACAATGTGAAAGCCAACTGGTAAAAAGCCAGCTCGAGAGCACTGACGGCTTGGAAAATAAGTGGCTATAAAAGTTATCTAAGAAACGATGTTTTAAATTAAATAAAATAGGGTTTGTCCCTATAAAAGTATTGTAATAAGAAACTTGGGTTTTACCCATGTGGTTATTAATATAAAATATGGTGGTTTTACTCTGATAAACATTTCCTAACTACGGTCCTGATGTAAATTCTGCTGCGAGACTAAACAAAATGATACCACCAGACTCTGTGATCACGTCCGCCCGTTCCCGGGGATCAGGGATCGGGGGTTGTGACAGAAGGTGGTATCAGAGCCTAGCCACTGGTCTAAGCCAAAGAAGTGTTCTGCTGACACTTAAAGTTATATTTTGTTAGGAAATAAATTATGGAAATAATTGCATAACTGTAATTATTGTTATGTGTTATTTGACTATTTGTTAGTTTACAGCATGAGTAAGAAAAGAATTTCAGACATCTATCATAAACTAGATAGTTCACCGAAAGAAAAGGGAGGTTCATCCCAAACAAATTCCTCAAGATACTCAGCAGATACTGAGGAGGGAATATTTGTCCGTAAAGCACAGTTTGAAAATCCACTTACCCCTAGTAAAAGAAGCTGGATTCTTAGAAAAAGTTAAGAGAATATGAAAAAGTCTCAGGAAAACCAGAAATTAAGCAGTAACCCACCTTGGGAAGATAAATTAGATGAAAAATGGGCAAATCTCTACATGTTAGCTACTGTAGCAATAAATGCTAACTTATAAGTTAAATCATAAAACCAGTTTTAGCACCTGTAACATTTACAAGCCGGAAACGTTAAATTATTAAATAAACCGTTAGTATAAATTCGAAAGTTCAGTTGTAATCTAGCAATAGTTGTTTTAAATAAATTTTAGAAAATTTCTAAATTACCATTTTGTTATTTTGTGATTTACAAAATTTTAACTTAGAATGTTGTGTGTTTCTTCATAAATGCAAAACTTAGGAGCCGATCCAGGTATGAATCCTTTAGATCCCTATTACTATGATGTATACCTTAAGGAAAATTTTAGAAAATCCTTATCAAATCCAGGTACCTATACCTCATATCAATAACCTGCACCTTAGATTCCGAACCCAGTCCTAGAACCTGTACCCCAATGAGTGCAGAAAACGTACAAGAACTTAGGACTCTTGGAAAAGAAATTCTAGAAAATAGTAAGAGAATGAGACATGTGTGAAAGTGACTCGTATGAAAATACGATAAGCGTAATATGAATTTATGGATAAATCCATATCTGTAGAGGTGATGGCAGAAACGGTAATAGTAATAATAATAAAATAAAATAAATATATGTACGAATGCCTTTTATTATTTATTTCAGTCGGTAATGTAAATTTTAATTTCAGTACTGGTGTATAATAGATAAATGGAGTGAAATCGGAATGATCGACACTTTTGGCTAAATTGCGTATCATGTGATTTGCTATATTAAATATTATTCTATGATATTAATATTTGATAGATGTTTAAAAATTCAGATGGCCGATGAAGTAAATCAAGGAAATCTGAATAATGATAACCAGAGTAACATTAACTTGGTTAATGAAAATCCTAGTCTCAATAACAACGGAAACCAAGTGGATAATAGTGCTATCCAACACATAGTAGCACAAGGAATTATAGATGCTATGCCATTTATTCTTCAAACTGTTAAGGATGCTGATAACAAGAGTAAACATAGCAGTAAGCGACCAATTGAACCAGAACCCAGCGTGAACAATGGACCTGTATTTCAAGCACCCATTCCCAAAAGAAGAAGAACCATGCCTTATGGTTGTTCTTACAAAGAATTCTGGTCCTGTAAACCAATGGAATTCTCGGGCAACGAAGAGGCCATTGCAACCCTACGCTGGATAGAAAAGACTGAGGCAGTCTTAAGAATAAGCAAATGCGCAGAAGAAGATAAAATATTGTTTGCTTCTAATCTGTTTAAGAACTCAGCCTTAGAATGGTGGAACACTATCCTCCAAACTAAGGGAATTGATAAAACTTACAATATGGAATGGGAAGAGTTTAAGGATAAGGTAGAAAGGAAATTCTGCCCACCCAATGAAAAGGAACAGATAGCAAACAAATTCCTAAACCTTAGTATGACTGGTGTAGATAGTAAGGGATACACTAAAATATTCTTCGAATATGCTAGAATAGTGCCAACTCTTGCTTCACCAGAACCAGTATTAATCTCACGTTATATCTGGGGACTAATTGGAGAAATAAGACATGTAGTCAAGGCAACTAGACCTCAAACTATAGAAGAAGCTGTAGAACTAGCAAATACCTTGACTGATGAATTAGTCCGTACCCGAGAAGAGGATCAGAGAAGAAATCTAACCCAGAAGCTCACACAAGAATTTCGTTCTGGAAATTCTAATCATGAGAAAAATATAGATTCTACCTCTGCACCCTACTGTAGATATTGCAAAAGAAAGCACTCGGGAAGATGCTCTATATACTGTAACTTCTGCAAAATATCGGGACACAAGGAAGAAGAATGCAGGAAGAAAAATAGCAGGATATGCTACAACTGCGGAGAACAAGGTCACATCAAGCCAAACTGTCCAAAATTAGCTCCAGCTCCAGACAACAAGAATATTAAAAATGCTAGAGCATTTGTTCTAACGGCAGAAGAAGCAAAGCTGATCCCGGATGTGATCACTGGTATGTTTTAGTTAATGATATTTTTGCTACAGTATTATTTGACTCTGGTGCAAACTAAAGTTTTATTAATACTTCGTATTGCAAATTTCTAAATCAGTCATTAACTAAACTACCACAAGTATGTCTAGTAGAGACAGTCAATGAAGAAACCATTAAGATTTCTGAAATCTTGCAGGGAGCAAGAATAGAAATTCTAAACCATAAGTTTATTACGAATCTTTACCCAATGAATCTGGTAGGATTTGATATTGTTTTAAAGAATAGATTGGTTAATAGCCAATAAAGCCAATACTTTATGTGATCAAAAGTCAATCCAAGTAAATTCACCAAAAGGTCAAACGATCACTTACCTTTCATAAGAATTTTCTTATAATAGTTATCACACAAGTATCAATGCTGCACCATTCGAAGCACTTTATGGACAAAAGTGCCAAACCCAAGTCTATTGGATAGAAATTTGGGAAAAGCAACTATCTGGACCTGAGATAGTGCAGGGAATAATTGACAAGATCATTCAAATCAAGAATCTCAAGCATAAGATATTAGATCTAGTCAAAGTAAAGTAAGATTCCAAAAAGAGAACCTGAGTACACATGGGAGCTTGAATCTAAAATGAAAAAGAAATATCCACACTTGTTCCAGTAGATCTCGAGGAAGAGCTCTAAAACAAGGTGGGGAGAATGTAACAACCCTCAAGAAACCGACACCCTTGAATATTTTCCGACACCCTAATATATTTTACATACCCCAATATGTCTTAAAAATACACCCCGTATGTTAAAAACCAAGCCCGAAATATAGTATAGCATTAAAAATAAATAAAATCTGAAATATAGGGCTGAGGCGGGCCGCGTAGACCCACCCCAACATCTTACGCGGGCGGTATCAATGCAGGAATTGACTTCGCTGACTTCTTTAGTTGAAGCGGGCCGTGTAAGGGTTATGCTTAGTTAACGCTGGCCGCGAGAGATCGTGAAACGCGGATACACCCAGAGGCCGACACGTGTTGTCATCGTGGCGGTCTAGAGAATGACTGAGCTAAGCTATTAGGTTGACCGTGCGTTGACGTGGGCCGCGTAAGGCTTAGCCTTACTTTACGCGGGCCGCGACAGGACTCAATATCACAACTATAAATAGCAGGCTTCGGATCTCATTTCAATTCGTTCAACTTTCAATTCTCAATCTCAAATTCTGTAGGAGAGTTATTATACTTGGGTATTATACCCCTAATTAGCAAGGTTCTGCTCCGTTGTAAGTATTATAACCACAGTTTCGTAATAGATACGCTGCCCGATTGATTTAGGGTTCCGTAACAACTGTCGTGGTTCTGCCCGACGTAGTTGTTGGAATGCCGTCTCGGGGAGGGTATCATATATATTCTTTAAAGGGTTATGATACTAACCAATGTACATTTGTATAAATTATAGATTATATCCAGGAAACCCTTACGAGAAGCCTAAGATAGCAATGTGAGTAATCTCCTTTTTGTGTCAACTTTTTTATAAAATCTCAATTGTTTATATCATATTACCAGTATGTGAGTCGTGTAATTCTTCAATTATCGCCGGTATTATGGGGTTTTGTATACATTACTTGATAACCTTCACAATTGGACGGCGAGTAGCCAATGTGTGATATGACCATAGCCATAGATACGGTCGAGTGGCAAGTACTGAATGGGTAATTGTGTAGATATAAACATTGTAATCGCTCTCAATACCGTGGTAATTGATAAAACTCGTTTGAATTAAATTGGGATTCACTCACCAGTATTTCCCGCTGACAAAATATTTTTAAAACATGTTTCAGGTAACACAATGTGAAAGCCAACTGGGAAAAAGCCAGCTCGAGAGCACTGACGGCTTGGAAAATAAGTGGCTATAAAAGTTATCTAAGAAACGATGTTTTAAATTAAATAAAATAGGGTTTGTCCCTATAAAAGTATTGTAATAAGAAACTTGGGTTTTACCTATGTGGTTATTAATATAAAATATGGTGGTTTTACTCTGATAAACATTTCCTAACTACAGTCCTGATGTAAATTCCGCTGCGAGACTAAACAAACTGATACCACCAGACTCTGTGATCACGTCCGCCCGTTCCCGGGGATCTGGGATCGGGGGTTGTGACAACTACGCCTGGAAGCACTGCAGCCATTTGCTGAGCGACAAGGGCTGCAACTTCTTCATTGGTTTGAGGTTGTGTATCTCGTCGAGGAGGCATTTCGAAAATACAGCTATAGAGAAAACCAAAAGTTAGATTTATCCAATTGTTATGAGTTTGTAACATTTATTGTATTGGGAAAACTTTGATCTAGTAAAATTTTGTTCATTGGTCTTGTTCTTATACTTATACTTAGAATATATGGTGTTGTGGATTTTTGTTTTGAAACAAGATTTGTTTGAAAATAAACTTTTGTAATATTTTTGGATGAGAGAATACAAACCGGGTTAATGGTTTGTATCATAAATTCTTTACCTCTTAAAAATTTATTACTTTTAAGACAAAAATGTTTTTAATTTAAAATAAAGAAACTTTGTGTTTGAAAATTTGAAAAGTCTCATCCAAATGGTAACAATTTGAAATTTTTAAAAGAAAAAGGTAGTATTTTGAAAATAAAATAGGATCTCGTGGAGTCGTGAAATGAAATGAGATTCATTTCAACTCTATCGAATCAAACATATCACCGAAGGTAATATGATGAAATTGTATTGGGAAAGGAAGGATGCTTCGATTGACATGAAGAGCAAACACATTACCGAGGGTAACATGAATGAGTAGGGTTACAAAGGTCGTTCAAAAATCATTTGGTAGGGTCAAGATGGATAGGTTTATAATGCTTCATGAAGACATGCTTTAGCCTGTAAGTGGACACTCACCCTAAGAATTCCCAGGTAAGAGTGACTGGTCCGATAATGCGGATTTGTACGAACACTCTAGCCTTAGACAGAAAACTCGGGGTACAGACACCCACCCTTCCAGATTGCATGTGTTCACATTATTAAAACCCAAGATTTCGACGAAAAACGTTTGAAGAAAACATTTAAGAAATCTTTTGATACAAATCGTTTGAGATAAAACATGTTTGCGAAATATTTTGACAAAAACGTTTTGAGAAAACATTTTGAAAAATATTTTAATGAAAACGTTTTGAGAAAACATTTTGAGGAATACCCCAAGGCATAAAGCCTAAGGTTCAGGATAAATCATCTAAGGTTAGATGATTCGTAAATCATGGAGTAGTTGTGGCACGAATAAGGATGAGGATTAGGAAAGAAGTCCTAAGTCTACTCATGTTTGGGTCCTAGGAAGGTTATAGACTAGGTTCAAGGCATGCTATAACCTAATTCCCTATAACCAGTGCTCTGATACCAATCTGTAACACCCCATAACAACATGCGGCGGAAATATCAGAGAGTCGCGTTACAAATTGCTCACAACTACTGAAACTAAATTGTTTCAATATCATTAATATCGTTTACAAACAAAGAATACATGTAATTGTTCTTTTTAGAAGTCTAAGGCCCGTATGCAGTCCTATGTGTTGCATGCTTGAACAGTCGAAAACCTGAAACATATGCGAAAACAGTCAGCATAAAAATACCGGCGAATACATAGGTTTTATTAGCCAAATAAATGGCAAAACATTTGGTATTAATCTTAATTGTGAAAACTCGTGACAAAAGGTTTGTATATGGCAATATGATATTTACCAAGTCATTTTGTGCCTTATATTGAAATCTCGATTAAACCATCGTAAAAACTTGTTAATATGTTATTTGGAATCCAATCAAGGATTAATAATAACTGTTTTGAAATAAATCAAAACTTATATATATGTATTATATAAATAAAATCAATGATCTATGATAATACTTTAAATATCCTTCTAAGAATCTAACATATAAAGATATGGGAGATTCTACAAGGATTTCGATAATCGAATACTGAAACAATAGTACATAAAATCCTAAAGTGATCCAGATAACGCTACAAGAATAATAAAATAAGAACACTTATATATAGGAAGTACCAGCGGCGTATCCACCATGTTCTTATTTTATTATACCCGTTTCGTTATCTAAATCACAACTACCACATAACACATAAATCGTCAACTTGTACCAACTCGTAAACACACATTAAAGCACACAATGAATCCAATCAAGGACTCCAATATCAGTACTTTAAACATCCTACAAGAATCAACCTATGAAGATAGATAGATGCTATAAGGATTTGGGTTCTGTCACATTGTCCAATCTAACATGCATTAAAGTACACAATGAATCCAAACATGGACTTTAATATTAGTACTCTAAACATCCCATATAAGTCTAACTATGAAGATAGATAGATACTACAGGGATCCTGGGTTCTTGTCATATTGAATTATTGAATCAAAACAATCCTAAATCCAAATGGTGATTCGGGATAACGCCTCGAAAGGTAATACAATAAGCACACTTATATATAGGAAGTACCAGTGGCGTATCCACCATGTGCTTATTGTATTATCTAGTTTCGTTATCTAAATCACCAACAAACTATACAAAAACCAACCATCGAGTTGTCAAGTACTTCTTAAAAATCTCACTATGAAGTCAGGAAGATCTAAGACTGTACTTCTGTCACACCCCCAAATTCCACATGCGGAGTACCACCGCTTGGAGGCGTGACTGACCAGGATCCAGCCACCAATTATACTGAGCATTGATCAACGGTAAAAATGTTCACCAACCACGTTAGTTAGTAAACATCACAGTTTAAAGTTTTAAGGGCTTAAATTCGAATAATAGTTCAAGTAAGCAGCGGAAGCATAAACCAAACAGTTTTCAAAACAAGGTTCATAGTTTAAAGATTATTTAAAACCCAACACACGGGTTAAGACGACCACTACACATCCCCAAGCTGCAAGCTCCTGAGTCACTGGTTACCTGCAAAGCATGCAGTAGGGTGTCAACAAAAATGTTGGCGAGTTCACGAGATGTCTAGTTTTAACTTTTCAAACGAAAATGTAGGTTGTTTAGGTAAAGCATTTATAATCACGTCATGGGGAGCTACCCCATATGAAAGCTACTAAACTTGAATTACCGAAACTGTTGACGAGAAGATTTGGTGCCCCAGGTCAATGTCTATCGTCATTGACCAAGATGCAAGGTCTACTAGTTCACGCCCGATCTCCCCCGGTCACGGTGTGAGATTGTCAAACCTAATAGCGCTATCAACTAATAACCCGTTCTCCCCCGGCGATTAATCGGTACTATAAGCAGGGACTTTACATGATAGAGATTCGTTTAGTGTTGCTAGTTGTGATTTATAAATAATACCCAAACGTATCTCCCCCGGATGTAGTAGTACAAGAGTACCATTTGCATATTCCCCCGGAAATTATCAGTTTGAAAACATTCTTTAGTTTGTTCGTGTCCCTCCCTGGGACGCATGCTTTTAGTGTGTGAACTCACCTTGGGTTGCTCGGCAGTTTAGTTTACTTGGTTAATTGTGCTGGTCACCACGTCCTAATATGGTTATCGGTATAAGTCAGGCTCGGATACAAGTAATCACGTATATGGTACATGTATCTAACACATAGCATACAAAACATACAAGGGTGTTGGGCCTGCCTTCGAATAGTCAGTCAGTAATACTCAATCCAGATAAACAGTAACAGGGAAAACATGCAGCCTAACGTTTAGGTGCGGCCCAATAACGAAAACAAGTAGTCCACTCGAGACAAGGTGGTCTCGACTCGAGAACACACAGTCTCGAGTCGCAACCTGGAGATCTCGAGTTATCCCGTTTTGGTCTCGAGTGACGCTGGCATGAGTCGCAATCTCGAAGGTCTCGAGTCCAGTCTCGAGTGGAGATCAGGAAGTCTCAAGTCGAGACCTTGACGGTCTCGAGTTGTCACGTGTTGGTCTCGAGTCGCAACCGGACTAGTCTCGAGTTCCTCTTAGGAAGATCTCCGGGTTTCGGATTGTTGAGCCTTGGTCTCGAGTCGCAACCTTGCGGTCTCGTCTCGTAACCATAATGCGAGCATATGTGCAATCCTTCTAGAACCTTCTGCCAGCAATGAGTACTAACCAATAGAATTTCATAGTCATGCTCCTATGTACTAACCAATACAATTCCACAAACATGTTTTCTTGTCTAAACCTTAATCAAATGGATCAAACACAACAATTCAAATCTTCATATCATATTCATATCACATTCATACGGTTCATCCTTTAGGGTTTCTATATTATCAAACATGTTCATCCTACATAACCATGCATTCTATGAACAAAATAACCTAGATATCAAGATCATCTTACAAGAAACAAAAGAAACATTTATTTTATAACATTTAACCTAATCCGGATGGTCATAAACACTCTTAAACTATCATTCTTTTGCCATTTGAACATATTAGCAAACATTATCATATAATAGTTCACACACATCACCAAACTCACTAATCATACAAAAATCATGCAAAAGACCTCTAACTAGTCATGTTTCTTATTCATTAAGCACACATAACTCTTGACACACAATAACACTAACTGGTTGATGAAAAGGTACCGAGTCAAGGAAGAAGGTGAGAAAATGAAGTGTCCGAGTGATGATGATGAGCTTGACCGAGGTTCCTTGTTGTTGCCGATTGAATCCGAGAGAGGGAGAAGGAGGTAAGCTTGATTGTTAGGGTTTTAGCAAGAGAGAGTGAAGGAGTGTGTGTGTGTGAGTGAGTGTGGAAGAATGGTGGAAAAACGAGGGATGGTTGGCTTGGGCATGGGTTTTATACTCGGTTTGGGTGGTGCATCCTACAATGGTTCCGAGTGGGCTCGAAGGGTGTATGGCCCAATCCGGCCCAACCGTTACTGTTTACTCGAGACCGAGTGGTCTCGAGTCGGGTTTGTTGCGGTCTCGGTTCCCTATTATACACACATACTTATATTATACATACATACACCACATAGCATAACAAGATAATCGCAACTTTCATTTAATACATATATACACACAATGTAATTACAAGATATTTGCTCGGAAAAACCTAGAGTGTCACATTATCCCCAAGTTTTAAGAACTTTCGTCCCGAAAGTTAAGGCAGCCATTGACAAGCTAGTATGAGTGAGAGCGTTTCAATGGGGTGTCACATCATCCCCCCGTTAGTTTGGAATTTCGTCCCGAAATTCGGTTGCAGCTTCAGTGCTGGGGGTTTCATTTGGGAACAACTGGAGGTACTTGTGTTTCATCTGGTCTTCCCGCTCCCAGGTAAACTCTGGGCCACGGCGTGAGTTCCAACGAACTCGCACAAGTGGTATCTGGCTACGTTTGAGGGTCTTGATCTCACGATCCGTGATCTCAATTGGTTCCTCAGTAAAGTGTAGCTGTTCGTCAATAGTAAGTTCTTTGAAAGGAATGATGAGTGTTTCATCTGACAGACACTTCTTCAGATTAGACACATGGAAGACGTTGTGCACAACACTCAGTTCTTCAGGCAGATTCAATCTGTAAGCGACCTTACCGATCTTTTCGGTAATTTCGAATGGTCCGACATATCGCTGATTAAGCTTGCCCCGTTTTCCAAAACGGACCACACCCTTCCAGGGTGAGACTTTAAGTAGAGCTCGGTCACCAACCTGGAACTCTAGCGGTTTCCTATCCCTATCAGCGTAACTCTTCTGACGGTCACGAGCTGCCGTCATGCGTTGCCTAATCTGGAAAATCTTTTCCGTAGTGTCTACCACAAGTTCTGGACCTGTGATCTGGCTGTCACCAACTTCCGCCCAGCAGAGAGGCGATCGGCATTTACGACCGTACAATGCCTCAAAGGGTGCTGCCTGAATGCTGGTGTGGTAGCTGTTGTTGTAGGAGAATTCTACTAACGGTAGGTGCTTCTCCCAATTCTTGCCAAAATCGATCACACATGCCCTAAGCATGTCTTCAAGTGTTTGGATGGTGCGTTCAGATTGCCCATCCGTTTGTGGATGATAAGCGGTGCTCATGTCTAAACGCGAGCCAAAAGATTTGTGCATAGCTTGCCACAATTCAGAAGTAAAACACGCATCTCGATCGGAAATAATGGAGGTTGGCACTCCGTGTTTCGAAACCACTTCCTTTAAGTATACCTCTGCTAAGGTAGAGAACTTGTCTGTTTCTTTAATAGCCAAAAAGTGGGCAGATTTAGTTAATCGATCCACTATCACCCAAATGGTATCATTTCCGCGTTGAGACCTGGGCAAGCCGGTAACAAAATCCATAGAAATTTGCTCCCATTTCCACTGTGGGATCTCTGGTTGTTGGAGTAGGCCCGATGGTTTCTGATACTCGGCCTTGACTCTTGCACAAGTCAAACATTTTCTGACATAGGCTACTATGTGGGCTTTCATGCCAGGCCACCAGTATGTAGTCTTTAAGTCGTGGTACATCTTATCCGAACCAGGATGTACTGAGTAACGGGACTTATGGGCTTCCTCCATCACAAGGTCACGTAAATTTCCATAAAGGGGAACCCATATGCGCCCGGCTACGTAGTAAGTACCGTCTTCTTTTTGTTCTAAGCGTTGTCTCGATCCTCGTAGGGACTCAGCCCTGATGTTCTCGGCTTTCAATGCTTCAACCTGAGCATTTCGGATCTGATTAGGGAGGTTCGAGTGGATAGTGAGCTGTAAGGCTCGAACACGCTTGGGTTTGGTCTCCTTCCTGCTGAGGGCATCGGCTACCACATTAGCCTTGCCTGGATGATATTTAATTGCA
This sequence comes from Helianthus tuberosus, assembly GCA_030545235.1. NCBI lineage: Eukaryota > Viridiplantae > Streptophyta > Magnoliopsida > Asterales > Asteraceae > Helianthus > Helianthus tuberosus. The sequence continues at coordinate 5,026 of JARYGA010027975.1, read as the reverse complement.
CACTCGTAGTCATTCAGGAGTTCGACCCATCGGCGTTGCCGCATATTCAACTCCTTTTGTTCCATTATGTGTTGGAGACTCTTGTGATCGGTGTAAATCGTGCACTTGGTACCGTACAAGTAATGTCTCCAAATCTTGAGTGCGAAGACCACATCTCCAAATTCTAAGTCATGTGTCGTGTAGTTTCGTTCGTGGATCTTGAGTTGTCGCGAAGCGTAAGCAATGACCTTCTCGCGTTGCATCAGCACGCAACCAAGTCCTTGAATAGAAGCGTCGCAGTAAACAACGAAGTCGTCGGTACCTTCAGGTAGGGAAAGAATAGGGGCACTACAGAGGTTCTTCTTTAGTTCCTGAAAGGCGGATTCCTGCGCATCGTTCCACTTATAAGCGACACCCTTCTGAGTGAGGGTCGTAAGTGGTTGAGCGATCTTAGAAAATCCCTTGATAAATCTTCGATAGTATCCTGCCAATCCCAAGAATTGGCGGACTTCAGTCGGAGTCTTAGGTATAGGCCAATTCTTAATGGATTCGATCTTAGCGGGGTCAACGTGAAGCCCATCTTGATTGACGATGTGCCCAAGGAAATGGACTTCTCTAAGCCAGAAATCACATTTCGAGAATTTGGCGTACAGTTGCTCATTGCGAAGGAGTTCAAGAATAAGACGTAGGTGTTGTTCATGCTCCTCTTGACTCTTCGAGTAGATTAAGATGTCGTCAATAAACACAATTACGAACTTGTCGAGGTAGGGTTTGCACACTCGGTTCATGAGATCCATGAAGATCGCAGGTGCGTTGGTCATTCCGAAAGGCATAACAAGGAATTCGTAGTGACCATATCGGGTTCTGAAAGCAGTTTTTGAGATGTCCTCCTCGCGGACTCTCAGCTGGTGATAACCCGATCGCAGATTGATATTGGAATAATAGCTCGACCCTTGTAGCTGGTCGAACAGATCGTCGATGCGGGGAAGTGGATAACGATTCTTGATGGTAACCTTGTTCAGTTCGCGGTAATCAATGCACATTCGGAATGTGCCATCCTTCTTTTTGACAAAGAGTACTGGGGCTCCCCAGGGTGATGAGCTAGGACGGATAAAACCTTTGTCTAGTAGTTCTTGGAGTTGAGTAGAAAGTTCCTTGAGTTCTGCGGGAGCTAGTCGATAAGGCGCACGAGCTATAGGTACTGCTCCGGGAGCTAGCTCGATTTGAAATTCGACCTGACGGTGAGGAGGGAGTCCAGGTAGTTCTCCAGGAAATACCTCAGGATAGTCGCGTACAACTGGAAAATCTTCAATCCTGTTTTCCTTTTTCTGCGTGTCGGCAACAAGTGCTAAGAAAGCGGTGTGCCCCTTTCGTAAACACTTCTGGGCTTTTAAGAATGAAATGATGCTTGTGACTTCCCCGCTTTTGTCGCCTTGGATGATAAGGGGTTTGCCAGGAGGACGGGGAATACGAACAGCTTTCTCTTGGCAGAGGATTTCGGCTCGATGCTTGGATAACCAATCCATACCAATGACGACGTCGAAGCTTCCGAGAATGATGGGGAAGAGATCGATACGGAAGGTCTGACCAGACAATTCTAGTTTGCAGTTACGAATAACGTGTGAGGCCTCGAGGTTTCTACCATTAGCTAATTCAACGATGTGCTTAGAGCTTAACGGCGTAAGAGTGGACTTAAGCTTCTTACTAATACGTAGGGATACATAACTAGCATCTGCTCCAGAATCAAACAATACGGAAACATAACGATCATTAAGTAGGAACTTACCCGCTACAACGTTGGGGTCATTCCTTGCTTCTCCAGCTCCAATCACAAAAGCCCTTCCTCTTGCACCATTTCCAGCATTGTTGGTGTTGTTGTTGTTATTTCCCGCACCCTGGTTGTGGTTGTTCTGGTTCAAATGGGGACAATTCTTCTTAATGTGCCCCTCGGCTCCGCACTGGAAACAACCCTTGATGTTCCCATGGTGCTGTTGCTGCTGCGGCTGGTTCTGTCTTGCGGGGTGAGGGCTCCTACAATCCTTGGCCTCATGGCCCATCTTGTTGCATCGCTGACACTTGTTCTTCGCACAGGGCCCATTATGATGTCGATTGCACTTGTTACATTTGGGGAGATGGCCCTGGTAGCCGCCCTGCTGCTGAGGGCCCTTGTTGCTTTCAGTTTTCCTTTGCTGGGCTGGGGCCTGAGTAGAGTTAGCATCCTTACCCTGATTTCCATCCCACTTTCGTTTGTTGTCACTAGAAGTTCCAGCAGTAGCACTGATCCTTTTGGGCAGCTTGCCCTCCTCCACAGCCTGATTGGTGAGTTTGTGAGCCAGACGGACCACTGGCTGAATGGTATTGAGGTTACATGGCTCCGAATTTCTGGGACCAACCCTTTGATGTACAATTCGATCCTTCGATACATAGGTCGGGACATGTTTGGGCAAAGTGTAGCATAGTCGTTGGACTGCTTGGTGTAGGTCTCAATCTCTGACCCAACCATCTTGAGCTCATAGTACTCGTTCTCGAGTTTGTGGATGTCATCCCTGTGACAGTACTCTTCTTTGATCATGTCTTTAAAATCTTCCCATGCAGTAGCATTAGCAGCTTCCAGACCAAGCATCTGAATCTGTGCTTTCCACCATGAAAGCGCGTTTCCTTCAAGCGTACCAGTCGCGAACTTAACCCAGTTAGCAGGGGGACACTCGCAGACAGCAAAGACAGCTTCGGCCTTTTCAATCCAGTGCAGAAGGCCTATGGCACCCTCAGTGCCGTTGAAAGGGAGAGGCTTGCCATCCATGAAGGTTTTGAAAGTACAAACACGTGGTTGCGCAGGCGCTTGCTGACCTCCAGGGTGAGCTGCGAAAGCTGCAGCCACCGTGTTGAGCAAGTTAGTGAATTGAGCCTGAGTCATGTTAATGCTTCCTCTTCCGCGTCCACTCATTGTCTTCATAACCAGAAAACACAGTATGAGTGTGATGTCGTAACGTAGCAAGAATGAGATAGAAGAGGGATGTGTATCTATCTAATTAGGCACACTAGTATGTATAGTAGAGCAGTCAACATAAGATAAACAAACAAGTAAACACAAGTCCGAGCTGTGAGGTCTAACATGTGGAGTCTTGCCCTTGGAGTGTAGTGTCGTCACGAGTCACGGGTTATAGTCTGGTTTTTTCTCAAAAAGACTCTTCTTTTTAAAACCAAGTTCGCTATAACCAATGGCTCTGATACCAATCTGTCACACCCCCAAATTCCACATGCGGAGTACCACCGCTTGGAGGCGTGACTGACCAGGATCCAGCCACCAATTATACTGAGCATTGATCAACGGTAAAAATGTTCACCAACCACGTTAGTTAGTAAACATCACAGTTTAAAGTTTTAAGGGCTTAAATTCGAATAATAGTTCAAGTAAGCAGCGGAAGCATAAACCAAACAGTTTTCAAAACAAGGTTCATAGTTTAAAGATTATTTAAAACCCAACACACGGGTTAAGACGACCACTACACATCCCCAAGCTGCAAGCTCCTGAGTCACTGGTTACCTGCAAAGCATGCAGTAGGGTGTCAACAAAAATGTTGGCGAGTTCACGAGATGTCTAGTTTTAACTTTTCAAACGAAAATGTAGGTTGTTTAGGTAAAGCATTTATAATCACGTCATGGGGAGCTACCCCATATGAAAGCACTAAACTTGAATTACCGAAACTGTTGACGAGAAGATTTGGTGCCCCAGGTCAATGTCTATCGTCATTGACCAAGATGCAAGGTCTACTAGTTCACGCCCGATCTCCCCCGGTCACGGTGTGAGGTTGTCAAACCTAATAGCGCTATCAACTAATAACCCGTTCGCCCCCGACGATTAATCGGTACTATAAGCAGGGACTTTACATGATAGAGATTCGTTTAGTGTTGCTAGTTGTGATTTATAAATAATACCCAAATGTATCTCCCCCGGATGTAGTAGTACAAGAGTACCATTTGCATATTCCCCCGGAAATTATCAGTTTGAAAACATTCTTTAGTTTGTTCGTGTCCCTCCCTGGGACGCATGCTTTTAGTGTGTGAACTCACCTTGGGTTGCTCGGCAGTTTAGTTTACTTGGTTAATTGTGCTGGTCACCACGTCCTAATATGGTTATCGGTATAAGTCAGGCTCGGATACAAGTAATCACGTATATGGTACATGTATCTAACACATAGCATACAAAACATACAAGGGTGTTGGGCCTGCCTTCGAATAGTCAGTCAGTAATACTCAATCCAGATAAACAGTAACAGGGAAAACATGCAGCCTAACGTTTAGGTGCGGCCCAATAACGAAAACAAGTAGTCCACTCGAGACAAGGTGGTCTTGACTTGAGAACACACAGTCTCGAGTCGCAATCTGGAGATCTCGAGTTATCCCGTTTTGGTCTCGAGTGACGCTGGCATGAGTCGCAATCTCGAAGGTCTCGAGTCCAGTCTCGAGTCGAGATCAGGAAGTCTCAAGTCGAGACCTTGACGGTCTCGATTTGTCACGTGTTGGTCTCGAGTCGCAACCGGACTAGTCTCGAGTTCCTCTTACGAAGATCTCCGGGTTTCGGATTGTTGAGCCATGGTCTCGAGTCGCAACCTTGCGGTCTCGACTCGTAACCATAATGCGAGCATATGTGCAATCCTTCTAGAACCTTCTGCAGTAATGAGTACTAACCAATATAATTTCATAGTCATGCTCCTATGTACTAACCAATACAATTCCACAAACATGTTTTCTTGTCTAAACCTTAATCAAATGGATCAAACACAACAATTCAAATCTTCATATCATATTCATATCACATTCATACGGTTCATCCTTTAGGGTTTCTATATTATCAAACATGTTCATCCTACATACCCATGCATTCTATGAACAAAATAACCTAGATATCAAGATCATCTTACAAGAAACAAAAGAAACATTTATTTTATAACATTTAACCTAATCCGGATGGTCATAAACACTCTTAAACTATCATTCTTTTGCCATTTGAACATATTAGCAAACATTATCATATAATAGTTCACAC
>JARYGA010027974.1:0-36160 GCA_030545235.1 Helianthus tuberosus | reverse complement strand
TCCGCTTCTGTGATCCGGGTCTGATTTTATCAGTAAAATAACTTAACTTAACAGGTTATATCCGTTGGTGTTAACTCTTAAGTGGCAAAAATGGTTTTAAACTCAAACTATGCGTATAATACGCGTATAAAGCCGTTTTAAGCGACGTACGGGTTAAAATAGGATTCTAAGTTTTCTGATCAGTTAAATAGGTTCAAAACACTTCATTTATTATTTAAAATCAGTAGCAATTGGATTGGCATCAAAAGGATTTGTAAAACTCATTTTATGGCTTAAAAGGGCATATTCGGTATTTACGGAATTAAGGCACTAATCCTAGCTTATGATCAGTTTAAAAATAATTAAAAATCTTCAAAAATCCCAAAATATTATATTACATCAGTGGGTAAAAGGTTTGGTGTCAAAAATTGGGTTTAGATAGGCTTTACGCTAATGACGCCGTTTAATTACTAAGAAGCGTTCTAATTACGTCATTAAGCATAACTCCTAATCTAGACCTCCAACTGATGTGAAAATTTAGGGACATGTTTTATAATCAGTAACAAAGATTATTGTACTTTCACATTTCCAAAATTCTCGTTGTATGGTCATAAGGGCATTATGGTCCATATTTAAGCACTTAACGGAAACGTCGGACAATTAAGGATTTAAGTGGTATAAATGCAGAGGGTTATACAATCATGTAACTAGGTCCTAATGGAACTTTAAGGCATGTCTAAATCTATCAAAACCGAGTCAGAACTGAAGTCAAAGCAAAAGTCAAACTTTTGCGTCTTTCGGTTCCGAATCGGTTCAAAACAGAAAGTTGTCGAATCAAACAAGCTTAGACAAGTTCTTATGCTTATTACCAGGTTATATGAATGATAAAATAGGTTACACACCTTTTACATCGTTAATCATGCGTTAAATTGAATATTACATTTTTGTTGACTTTTTCTAATTACCGTTGACTCGACAAACGACCTAGTTAGGATGGGAATTAGTGAGTACCCATTTAAGGGTTTAATGCCCACATAATTACCAACTTATAACTACCTTAAGTTTGCCTAATCGCTGGACCGTTAGCGATTAATCGTTAAGTCAAACCGTAATTACGACGGTTTGACTTCTAGGCTAATAACTAAGCAAGACTTAATTAAGAAGGGTTAAACATACTTACAAGAGTCTAATGAACGATTTGGAAGGCTTAGAAAAGGGTCTTGAGTTCCAGAAGTCTTCAAGAAAAGCAGATGAGATGAATGTTCAATGTTTGACAAAATGTGGGTCTTATATAATGGGTTTTGATTGATCAAGATGGTGCCATGCATGCCTAGGATGATCCCCTGATGTAAACAAGTGTCCCCTAAAGCTAAAAACCATCTTAGGCAGCCCATGGTATGCAAAACAATCGATCTAAGTCGGTTACAAGGCTGAAACAGGCACCTGTCATGTTTCTGTCGCTGGTACCTGTCACGCGGCCCGCGTAAGATATTGTCAAGTCTTACGTGGCCCGCATGGGCCTTGTGTTCAGTTTACAAACTTTTCAAATATTGCACTTTTAGCCCCCGGTCCTCCTAAACGTCGTTTTCACTTGTATTCTTGCTTTATGAGGCTTTAAAATTGACATTTAGGGGCTTTAAGACTTATACCCACTTTGTGAAGTCCCTAGCCACTTTGTGTTTACCCGAAAAGTCATAAATTTCCATGCTGACGCTTCTAACCCCTCGCACACGAATTTTATCATAACTTTTTCATACGAAAACGAAACTTGGTGAAATTTTTATGGTGCATTCTAGTGAGCATAATTAATCGTTACAAGGCTTCGGGTTTGCTAAAAGGTCACTCAGAGGTATATCTTAACATGTTGACACATTTAACCCCTGTAGTTTGTAATCTCTCACTTTCTTTCACAATTCGCTTCGTATGATCCATGATCCATTCGTTTAAGGTTATAAACATCATGTAGGGTTATTGTAAAGTATATTTATTCATTGTTGACATTTTGAACCCTTATATTTACATAGTTTCATTGTTTGTCAACTTTAGTCACTCGAAAGTATTCTTTCACACGTTTAAAGGTTATGACACGTGTCAAGACATTATAGGACGTAAATTTTCGAGGTGTTACATCCTCACCCCCTTAAAATAAATCTCGACCTCGAGATTTACTGAAATAGATAAGGGTACTTTTCTTTCATCGTGGACTCAACCTCCCACGTATACTCGGGACCTCTACGGGCATCCCATTTGACCTTTACAATCGGTACATGCTTCCTTTGAAGCTTCTTAACCTGTCGATCCTCGATCGACAATGGTTTTTCCACAAATTTCAAGCTCTCATCTATATGCACATCCGTATGTGGTATGACCAGTGATTCGTCAGCGAAACACTTCTTCATATTGCAGATGTGGAACACATTGTGTATACTACTGAGCTCTTCAGGTAAGTTTAACTTATAGGCAACTGACCCGATACGTTCGATAACCTCGAAAGGTCCTATGTATCTCGGGCTTAGCTTGCCTTTCTTACCGAACCGCATCACTCCCTTCCAGGGTGACACTTGAAGTAAGACTTTATCACCTACTTCAAAGTGAAAAGATTTACGCTTGGGATCAGCGTAGCTCTTTTGCCTATCTCGGGCAGCTTTGAGACGGTCACGAATCTGGACAATCTTGTCCGTCGTTTCAAAGACTATCTCCGGTCCTGATAACTGGATATCTCCAACTTCCGCCCAACAAACGGGCGTTCTACACTTTCTACCGTATAAGGCCTCGAAAGGCGCAGCCTTAATGCTGGTGTGGTAGCTATTGTTGTAGGAGAACTCAATTAGTGGTAGGTGGTTATCCCAACTACCACCCAAATCAATCACACATGCACGAAGCATGTCTTCCAACGTTTGAATAGTACGCTCACTCTGACCGTCTGTCTGAGGATGGTAAGCCGTACTAAAATTCAAACGCGTGCCCAAAGATTGTTGGAAGCTTTTCCAAAAATGTGACGTGTATCTAGTATCTCTGTCAGAGATAATAGACACAGGTATGCCATGTAAAGCTACAATCTTATCTACGTACAGTTGGGCTAACATGTCGGAGCTATACGTCTCCTTAATGGGTAGGAAATGTGCTGACTTGGTCAGTCTGTCAACGATCACCCATATGGTATCATTTCCTTTCCTCGTCTTAGGTAACTTGGTGATAAAATCCATCATCACCATCTCCCACTTCCATGTGGGAAGTTCAGGCTGCTGTAGCAAACCTGACGGCTTTTGATGTTCTGCTTTGACTTGCGCACACGTCAAACATTTAGCTACATAGGTAGCTACAGACTTCTTCAAGCCTATCCACCAATAGTTTGCCCTTAGGTCCTGGTACATCTTATCTGGTCCAGGATGAATGGAGTATTTGGAACTATGGGCTTCCTGGAGGATAACATCTCGAAGTCCTCCATAAATTGGAACCCATATTCGTCCATTCAATCTTAGTATTCCGTCCTTGCTATGAGATAACTGCTCCTCAGTTACTCCTAGCTTTTCGTTAGGATAGTTAGCTTCCAACACAGCTTCCTTCTGTGCAGCTAACAACCTTTCATTCAAACTGTTCTTTATTTCAATACTCTTGGCATTGATTCGAATGGGTTTCACCCTTTCCTTCCGACTCAAGGCATCGTCGACTACATTCGCCTTGCCGGGATGGTATCTTATTTCACAATCGTAATCATTCAGAGTTTCCATCCAACGGCGTTGCCTCATGTTCAAGTCCTTCTGATTGAATAGATGTTGAAGGCTCTTGTGATCAGAATAGATCACACATTTTATTCCATATAAGTAGTGCCTCCACAGTTTTAGTGCGAATACAACGGCACCCAACTCCAAGTCATGGGTGGTGTAATTCTTTTCGTGCACCTTTAACTGGCGTGAAGCATAGGCAATGACTTTGCCTTTCTGCATAAGCACACATCCCATCCCGGTGTGTGATGCATCACAATAAACTACAAACTCCTCGATTCCATCAGGCAATATCAGTACTGGAGCATTGCTCAACTTTTGTTTCAGAATATCGAAGGATTCCTGCTGCTTAGGACCCCAGTCAAACTTAATCTTCTTACGCGTCAGCGAAGTCAGGGGTGCAGCAATCCTTGAGAAGTTTTCAATGAATCGCCTATAGTATCCTGCCAAACCTAGGAAGCTACGAATTTCTGTAGGCGTCTTTGGCTCATGCCAATTCATGACAGCTTCAACTTTAGCGGGATCTACTTAGATACCACGCTCACTAACAACATGTCCAAGAAATTGGACTTCTCGAAGCAAGAATTCGCACTTCGAGAACTTGGCATAGAGCTTTTCTTTATGAAGTAGTTCCAGAATGCAATGAAGGTGCTTCTTGTGGTCAGCTTGGTTCTTTGAGTAGATGAGGATATCATCGATGAAAACGATGACAAATTTATCCATGTAAGGCTTGCAGACGCGATTCATGAGATCCATGAATGCGGCCGGTGCATTAGTGAGCCCAAAAGGCATCACTAGGAACTCGTAATGACCATAACGAGTCCTAAATGCAGTCTTGTTTACGTCTTCATCTCTAACCTTCAATTGGTGATAGCCTGACCTTAAGTCAATCTTAGAGAAGAAACTTGCCCCTTGAAGTTGATCAAACAGATCGTCGATTCTGGGCAAAGGATACCTATTCTTGATAGTGACCTTATTAAGCTCACGGTAGTCGATGCACAGACGCATCGATCCATCCTTCTTCTTGACAAATAAAACTGGTTCTCCCCAAGGAGAAGAACTAGGTTTGATGAAACCTTTGGCTAGTAAATCATCTAGATGCGTTCTCAATTCCTTCATCTCTGTTGGTGCCAACCTATAAGGCGCCCTTGCAACTGGTGCTGATCCAGGAATAATGTCAATTCTGAATTCTACTTGCCTATCTGGTGGCAAACTAGGTAGTTCTTCAGGAAAAACTTCGGGGTATTTAGAAATGACGGGGATATCCCCAATCTTGGGCTTCGGCTCATCAATAATCACTTGTGCCATCTAGATGACACAACCCTTCTTCAAACACTTAGAGTCCTTGAGCATAGACATTTTCTCAGGCAGCCCATCCTGGGTATCTCCCTGGATAGTAAGTGATTCACCAGACTGAGTCTTGATCACCACTTGCTTCTTATTGCAAATAATCTGGGCCTGGTTATGAGATAACCAGTCCATACCCAAAACTATGTCGAAACCGGCTAGTTTCAAAGGAAGTAGGGACAAAGGAAAAGAGTGGTTCTTAATGGATATGAAACATCCATCTAATAAGGTTGAGGCGGTTTCTAAAGTGCCATCTGCTAGTTCCACCTCATACTTCACACTTAAGGTCTTAAAAGGTAATTTCAACAATTCACAAAACTTATCATCTACGAACGACTTATCAGCGCCTGAATCAAATAACACTCTCGCATAAACATCATTTACGAGAAAGGTACCTGTTATCACATTGTCGTCCTTGACGGCTTCCTTAGCATCCATCCTGAAGACCCTAGCATTGGTCTTCTTAGCCTCTTCGGGCTTCTTGGCGTATTTTAGGCAATTGGTCTTGATGTGCCCCTTTTCATTGCAACTGTAGCAGGTCGCATCCTTCATCTTTTTGCAATCCAAGGTCTTGTGTTCCTTGGACTTGCATAACCCACATGCAAAAGTTTTCGATTGTGAATTCGAATTCGATTCATACCTGCACTTCCCAAAGTGCTGTCTCTTGCAGATTTTACATCTGGGTTTTTCACCCGACTGCTGACCATCCTTCCTAAATCCTGACCCCTTCTTGTGGTCATTGTTTCCCTTATGCTTCTTGTCTGAACGTCGTGAGTTGTCATCCTCACGCTTCCTCTTTTCGGTATCGGTGTTCCTCTGCGATTTCAGCCTGACCGCATCCAAGGTAAGAGACAATGATATGTCCGCTACAGACCTAAAAGTAGCTGGTCTGGAGGCCTTCACACTTTCCTTGATCTCCAGGGCCAAACCCCCGATAAAACGAGCTATACGTTTGGGTTCCGGGGTTACTAAATATGGAACCAATCTTGACAAAGTGTTAAAACTGGTAAGGTAGGCCTGACAGTCTAGGTTTCTCATGACCAGCGACAAGAAGTCAGCTTCAATCTTCTCAACCTCATGTTGAGGGCAGTAGTTTTCCTTGATCAGCGACATGAACTGTTCCCAGGTCATATTGTACAACGGGATTTTCCCCGTAGCTTGGATCAAAGATCTCCACCAAGCTAATGTTTCTCCCTTAAACGACTGAGACACGAATTTCACAATATCCCTATTATCGCAACCACTGATATCCACAACCGTATCCATCTCGTCCAACCAGGTCATGCAATCTACTGCTCCTTTTTCCCCAGTGAAATCCCTGGGTTTGCATGAAACGAAGTACTTATAGGAGCAACCCTTATTACGGGGTTCTTGATTCTGTACGACTCTTTGGGATGGAGCACTCCTCTGGTTTGATGAGTGGTGAGAATTACTGTTGTGGGTAGTGTGGGTCCTGGAGGGTGTTCTAGAGTGTGGTGCAGATTGGGTCCTAGCACGGGTACCACTGGATTCATGGAGCTGTCTATCCATAGCTCGATTTACGGCATTATCTATCATTGCCTGTAATTCTGCACCCGCTACATTTACTCGGGCATTATCATGCTCTCTCCCTGGGTGACTATTGATCTCGTTTGAGTCGGCCATGTAGCTTGAACTGTTACATATTGACAATAATTTATTGGTGAGTTTATTATAGAATTGTCTTTTATGGCAATTTTATTAACCGTGGTAAACATAGACCATATATGGTTAATTTAATACTCACATTTATTTAGGATTTCTAATATAATTTATCCTAATTATAAAACAATAACAGTTTTATTAGCACATAAGGCCTAGTCACAGGGACAATTTTTAAGTTATAAGCCATGATTTCAGAGAATCAAGGCATGATGGTTTGAACAAAGTTCATTACCTTTATCAGACAGGGTCACAGACTATTACTGTCTTTTGTCTCATATGAAAATGAGAAGGGCCCGTAGGCATTATATTACCAATGTATGGTCAAAATATGATCATCTTAATTGATGATTTAAACCCATGATTCAGGAATCATTAAGTCGGGTTAGGAATCTTTTGAAGAATCCTTATATTAGCATGACGTGTGTGATTTTGACGGATCACAACTGCCAGGAGCGTTAACATGTTTTCAGATGTTAACAGGGATTTGAATCTTTTTAACGGGTTTTACCATCTTGGCCAGGTCTTAAAATGACATGCAGGCTAGGTTATACCTTTAAGATCCTTAATTAATAATTAAAATTAGGCAGATAGATTTTTAAAAGGAATGATTCCGATTTATTTATTTCATATATAATTTAATTATGCATAACATAGCAAAGATGAAATTTATAAACTTACATTCCATTAAAATTTAAAAGTAGTACACTTTGCCCTAAACGGGACTTTTCACACTAACACTTACCCTCGCAGGAGCTATACTGGCAATACAAGTCCTCGCAGGGACTGTTTGCAAAAATAAATGTCCACGCAGGGACTAATTAAAGACAAGTCCTCGTAGGGACTAGGTACAAAGATAGATGTCCACACAGGGACTACATACACACATAAATAAGTGTCCACGCAGGGACTTGATTTAAACTAGGAAATACAATAATACATTTTGGGGTTTAACGATCCCGTTTCTTCTTTCCTTTTAGCAAACTTGCTAAGCCACTCATGAATCCTTGATTCTTCCTACGTTCCCTCTGGAAGTCTCGCTCAACCCTTTCCAACCTTTGACGAAGATCCTCCTGCTCCGGTGGGGAAAACCGTGGTGGCTGGTGTTGTAGTGGCGGCTGAGCAGGTACTTGATACCCACGAGCTGGATGTCCCATTCCCCAAGGGGTTCCATATGGTCCCTCAGGATTATGGGCAAGGTAATTTGATGCCACTTGATAAGGATCCTCAGCATAGTTATAGTTATGGTATGCTGGTGGTCCGTATGGGTTGTAAGCTACTGGAGCCGTATAAGCAGGGATAGGGTTGCCAAAACCCGATGGTGACGGCGCAATTGGTGCCGAATTCACCTCTGATACTGGAACTGAAGGTACATCCTCCTGTGGCTCTTCATATAGTGGCGGGTAGTGGCTGCCACTAGAGTGTTGAGGGGTGCTGAAATGAAAATCCCCTCCTCGTGCTGACATCCGTGCGCCAGTCCTCCTATGTCTTGGTGGTTCTGGAGGTGCTAGATGAACTGGCGGCGGTGGAGGTGGTGGCGTTACTGCCATGAAACGTGGATCCCCAGAGGGATCTTGCTGATGTTGTTGCTGCTGCTGCTGGTGAGGCGATGAATGATGAGATGGTGTAAAGTACCACTCACACCGGTCGTACCGTGCCTGATGACTATCCGGACCTTGGTATGGTGTTCCGTGAAAAGACGAACCATCAGAGATCTCAACAGGATGGTTCGGGGTTCCGGTTGCAGGCTCGACGGGATCTGTGTCCTCGTCCATGTCCATCGCTTGATCACCTGAAAAATGATCCTCCGGTCCTAGTGGGTTAAAGCCCCCCTTGTTCTGGTAGGTATTCCGCCGGGTTAAACTGGCCCCGAAAGACAGGAGTAGGGTCGCCGAAGGAATTGTGCGATAAAGATCGCTGTAGAGGTATGTATGAAGGTTGCGGGTTGTTGGGCTCATTCTCGGACTGAGGCCCATGGGAGTGATGATATGGAGGCGTTGAGCTATGCGACGTGGATCGTCTGGCAGACTCCTCGTAAATCCTCCAAGGTTCTCGCGGATCGGCACTCCTTGTAGAAGAAGGAGTTCGCCGGTGCGATGGCCCGGCCTCGTGGTCGTTAGGAGCGCTGATTGGCTCGTTTCCTCGACTTCCTCGCCTGAATCTTGGCGGCATTGTTAAACCTGTCAATATAAACAAAGGTAACAACAAGGATAAATAAAGGACAAAATTAAAAGTAAAATAAAAATATTTTAGATTATTCCTAAGTTCTTTGTCTAGACTCGAAGATTTAGGAATGTGCAATTATGTCATTGAGATTAAACAAAAAAGGCTAGTGTTTAATTCATTCAATGTTGGCTCTGATACCAACCTGTCACACCCCGGATTTCCACGTATTACCGGTGGGCCCGGTAGGGGAGTATCGTGACGTGGTTGGTAACATAATAGTCAAACAACACAATATTTAAATGCACAGCGGAAGCAAAGTATAGATTCATATCAACCAAACAATATTGTAATATTAAGTATCACAAATAGTCGAATATAAATCCACAGGTAGATCAAAATAAAAGGAAACAATGTTCAACAGTCTATGACATCCAAGCTTGCGAGACTTATTGTGGATGCTAGGAGAAAAGCCAGCCTATTACGCGTGTTGATGCACTACATCTGTTGACTTCGTCTTGTATCGAATCTTAGATTTCATTGTATAGATCAGGGCACGTTGTACGAGAATATGTAAAATTATATAGGTAGTTGGAGATGATTTCGCTCATGTGTACAAGAGGGTATCGCTTATGTGTACATGACACATAAGCGAAATCACTAACATGGGGTATCGCTTATGTGGTCTGTCACATAAGCGAAACCATCACCCTATATATATAGGGTCCTCTTGAGCGAAATTAGAAGAAAAAGGAGACTCTTGACAACTACGCCGAAGTGCTGCCGGTGTGAGATTTGAGCTGTAATTGTCATCCAATCAATCAAACAGTGTTTTAAAGCTATTTCTATCTGTGTTTCTTGTAATTCCGCACCTGAAACATAGGAGAACGCCTCTGATCGACTCGTTCGGATCCGTAACCGGTCCTACAACGCGTAGTACCTGCACTTAACCTTTTTGAGAAAATACGTCAGTTTACACTGGTAAATACAATCAGCCGACTCATTTTGAAAAGAGTTTATGAAAATGAATTTAAGGCACAAGGCACAAATAATATTTTATAACTTGGGATAATTATTAGAATATAATACTTGTAAAGGATTTACATGTTTCTTATGCGTTCAGTAGCCCGGGTCGAGCCGGGTTAAAGATCAATAGACGCACCACATTATTTAAATGAGACACCGACGGGCGTACGCCTGCGCCCCGTGCTTAGGTCGTGGCCATTTCGTAAAATGATGCCAGGGATATCCGGGACATGGTCATTAACCCCCCAAAGGCTTTAAGCAAACAAAACAATTTAAACAAGACATCTCAATACTTTAACCATTATACAATTAAAGATTCAATGCCCGACCAAGCGGTATTTTATATACCGTACCCCAAGCTCGTATACGGAAAATAAGTTAAAAGTATTTACCTGAGCAAGTATAAATCACAATCAGCGAGTGCAAGTATCTTTTACCGGGTCTCCTAATCTGGAACGAAGGTTTATAATAAACTATTAGAATCCTAACGGGTCTTTGATTAAGTCTAAACTTAGACCGGTTAGTTTTAAAGGAATATACGGTCCGAACGCATGATTAAGCGAAGACCGGAATAGAATGTGATTTAGACCCGACAAGTTTGAAGACTTGTTTAATATGGGTAAACTAAACACATTCTGGATTTTGAGACAAAATCGATAAGGTTTGACCCGTTTCGGCTAATTGATGTAAACTAGTTACATAAACCGAACCGAACGCGCATGAAGCGTAACGGGTAACCATAAGAGTCCTAAACAGGTTTCCTAAGTTATCATGCCTTAAATATGTTGTGATATCAGTAGGATCCCTTCCATTATGCCCAAAACGAGTTTAATCTCATATTAAGCCCCGTAGGGGAATTTTGGTCATTTTAAAGATTATAAAAGGGATTAATTCCACTTCTGTGATCCGGGTCTGATTTTATCAGTAAAATAACTTAACTTAACAGGTTATATCCGTTGGTGTTAAGTCTTAATTGGCAAAAATGGTTTTAAACTCAAACTATGCGTATAATACGCGTATAAAGCCGTTTTAAGCGACGTACAGGTTAAAATAGGATTCTGAGTTTTCTGATCAGTTAAACAGGTTCAAAGCACTTCATTTATTATTTAAAATCAGTAGCAATTGGATTGGCATCAAAAGGATTTGTAAAACTCATTTTATGGCTTAAAAGGGCATATTCGGTATTTACCGAATTAAGGCACTAATCCTAGCTTATGATCAGTTTAAAAATAATTAAAAATCTTCAAAAATCCAAAAATATTATATTACATCAGTGGGTAAAAGGTTTGGTGTCAAAAATTGGGTTTAGATAGGCTTTACGCTAATGACGCCGTTTAATTACTAAGAAGCGTTCTAATTACGTCATTAAGCATAACTCCTAATCTAGACCTCCAACTGATGTGAAAATTTAGGGACATGTTTTATAATCAGTAACAAAGATTATTGTACTTTCACATTTCCAAAATTCTCGTTGTATGGTCATAAGGGCATTATGGTCCATATTTAAGCACTTAACGGAAACGTCGGAAAATTAAGGATTTAAGTGGTATAAACGCAGAGGGTTATACAATCTTGTAACTAGGTCCTAATGGAACTTTAAGGCATGTCTAAACCTATCAAAACCGGGTCAGAACTGAAGTCAAAGCAAAAGTCAAACTTTTGCGTCTTTCGGTTCCGAATCGGTTCAAAACAGAAAGTTGTCGAATCAAACAAGCTTAGACAAGTTCTTATGCTTATTACCAGGTTATATGAATGATAAAATAGGTTACACGCCTTTTACATCGTTAATCATGCGTTAAATCGAATATTACATTTCTGTTGACTTTTTCTAATTACCGTTGACTCGACAAACGACCTAGTTAGGATGGGAATTAGTGAGTACCCATTTAAGGGTTTAATGCCCACATAATTACCAACTTATAACTACCTTAAGTTTGCCTAATTGCTGGACCGTTAGCGATTAATCGTTAAGTCAAACCGTAATTACGACGGTTTGACATCTAGGCTAATAACTAAGCAAGACTTAATTAAGAAGGGTTAAACATACTTACAAGAGTCTAATGAACGATTTGGAAGGCTTAGAAAAGGCTCTTGAGTTCCAGAAGTCTTCAAGAAAAGAAGATGAGATGAATGTTCAATGTTTGACAAAATGTGGGTCTTATATAATGGGTTTTGATTGATCAAGATGGTGCCATGCATGCCTAGGATGATCCCCTGATGTAAACAAGTGTCCCCTAAAGCTAAAAACCATCTTAGGCAGCCCATGGTATGCAAAACAATCGATCTAAGTCGGTTACAAGGCTGAAACAGGCACCTGTCATGTTTCTGTCGCTGGTACCTGTCACGCGGCCCGCGTAAGATATTGTCAAGTCTTACACGGCCCGCATGGGCCTTGTGTTTAGTTTACAAACTTTTCAAATATTGCACTTTTAGCCCCCGGTCCTCCTAAACGTCGCTTTCACTTGTATTCTTGCTTTATGAGGCTTTAAAATTGACATTTAGGGGCTTTAAGACTTATACCCACTTTGTGAAGTCCCTAGCCACTTTGTGTTTACCCGAAAAGTCATAAATTTCCATGCTGACGCTTCTAACCCCTCGCACACGAATTTTATCATAACTTTTTCATACGATAACGAAACTTGGTGAAATTTTTATGGTGCATTATAGTGAGCATAATTAATCGTTACAAGGCTTCGGGTTTGCTAAAAGGTCACTCAGAGGTATATCTTAACATGTTGACACATTTAACCCCTGTAGTTTGTAATCTCTCACTTTCTTTCACAATTCGCTTCGTATGATCCATGATCATTCGTTTAAGGTTATAAACATCATGTAGGGTTATTGTAAAGTATATTTATTCATTGTTGACATTTTGAACCCTTATATTTACATAGTTTCATTGTTTTTCAACTTTAGCCCCTCGAAAGTATTCTTTCACACGTTTAAAGGTTATGACACGTGTCAAGACATTATAGGACGTAAATTTTCGAGGTGCTACACAAGTGGATGGCGAATTGAAGCAATTTGATATCAGTTGTCACGTTGTTTGTACAGTTTATTTTCAAATTTCCTAAAATGTGTTTGCATTTTAGGGGGAGTAAAAATTTCAGAAAATCCAAAAACATTAGAAAATTTGAAAAATACAAAAACATGATAAAATAAAAAATGAGTTTTGTTGTATAAAAGAGGAAATGATAGTACATCAGTGGTCGATCACAACATGCTAAAGAATTGGAAAGTTAAAAATGTGATAAACGATCTCACTGATGATGTGCCAGTAGGTTTTTGCACATTTAGTTGATTGTGACGAGATATAAACCTAAATTCAAACTTGCTTATATCGTGGGTAACATCTCTCGGATATATGGGTAACCCCCGAAATCTTGTTTGAAAGGTCCCTCTTTCTGAGATACTAGGTCTTTATGCTCAGTGATATCTGGGGTATTATCCCGGGACTTCTGATTTTGCGGAAGCAATGGCCTAGTCCTCGGAGAATACTTTCCGCTTGCTTGAAATATAGCGCCGCCCTCAGCAAATTGATGAAACAATAAAATTGATAGTCATTGTTGTTGTAATCAAAAGATCCTCTAAAGGGGACACACCAAGTCGAACCGTCATCTCTCTGTTGAACGGAAGTTCTGACCTGATCTCTCATGGTTTCGTACTATAATTTATTCCCTTACAGATATCATCTGTGGTATACTCAC
The DNA here is from genome assembly GCA_030545235.1 of Helianthus tuberosus. Taxonomy (NCBI): domain Eukaryota; kingdom Viridiplantae; phylum Streptophyta; class Magnoliopsida; order Asterales; family Asteraceae; genus Helianthus; species Helianthus tuberosus. Next base: position 22,533 of record JARYGA010027974.1, on the reverse strand, counting down.
CTGTAAGACTGAATATTGGGATCTGGATACGGGAGTATATTCTGAGGTGGGACACGCGATTGAGTTTAAGTGCTTAAGACATTAATCTCGTATCTCGAAACAGTTGAACTTTGTGTGAAAATTTAAGTGGACCAGTATACTGACAATCTAGGTGAATTGTTTAGAACTTAAAATGAAATGAAGCTTAACGGTGTTGGTGATATGTCTCATAAACTGATATGATCCTCTTACACAAACTCACAAAAATATTTTTTGTAAATTTTCTTTACTGTATTTCGTTTAATTTCAAAAATCCCAAAAAGATTTTCGGTGTGTTTTAGCATAATTTTTTGTAAAATTCAAAAAGATTTTCGACAACTGGTGTTGAAGAGCTAATTTTCAAAATTCCAAGTGCTAAACTTGACGAACTGGTTTAGGAATGTTGTGTGTGAAAGATTTTAGAGTCTTGTTACAAGTGATCATCAGAAGTTTTGAAATGAAATTTTTTTCAAGAGGTTCATCAGAGACTATAAATGTTAGATCATTTTTGTGATACTTACAAGTGGTGTTTAAGTATGTTAAAGGTTAATATTAGAAAACTTATGTTTGTGGGTAGAGAGTGTACAGGTTTAAGGAAGAGTCAGGTTCCGATACCTGAGGACTCTGTGAGTTTAACAAGCCAGGCTGCGATCCCAGCATATCGAACGGGGGAGTCTGAAGACACTTAAAGGAAGGAGCATGTTGGTGATGAAAAGAGAAAAGAAGATAGAGATTGAAGATACTTATAGCGTCAGATACTTCAAAGAGAAGCTAAAATACTGATAAAGACTGAAGATGCGAAGACTCGACACTGAAGACTCCGTCAACATCCGAGGGGGAGTTTGTTAGTGCATCCATCTGTCGTCTACGTCTTGTATCGAGTCTTGTATAGTATAGGTTAGATCAGAGCACGAGAATCGAGAATATGAGTTTTAGTGCTGATTCCGCTCGAAATGACACCTTGTCATTTCGAGCTAAATCACATTTAGTTCTGATTCCGCTCGAAAGTAACTTTCTGATTCCGCTCGAAAGTAACTTGCTGATTCCGCTCGAAATGACACCTTGTCATTTCGAGCTAAATCAGAACACCTATAATAGGTCATTTGGGGCGAAATCAGAGAGTAGATGTGTGTATAGTCTTCCGGTTTGCAACGAAGTGCTGCCGAAGTGTCGAGTCGCTGTAAAAGTCATTCAATCAATACAAATCGACAGTTTAAAGAGTATACTTGCTGAATTGAACTTGATTTGTCTGTTTCTGCCGTTCAAATCAAGAAAAGGTCTTTTGATAGACTCGTTTGGGTCCATATTCGATCTACACAAAAAAAACTAATAAAAATAAACTAATTTACCTGAAAGAGTAATTTTGAATTGAAAAGAAATACACTGAATGCTAGGTGTAGCAAATTACCGTTTCAATCTTCTCCCATAAATGGCATGTAAATTCATGAACCGGTGTTAATGTGAAACGATCGAAAGAACAACCACCTTCATTGAAACGATTTCATCAGGTAAATAATGTCCTATAACTTGTGTGAATCAACAGCTTACAATATAAAATACAAAAGATATGAAGATTAGAACAAACCTTTTTCATCCAGAAAGAACGACAACTTCCGATTTGATTTCCATCATTATCTCTTGTCACCCAAAACCAGTAGCCATTACGTATCCAAACAGGAATTGCAACAGAAAGGCATGCTACCATGAGTGGAACAGTCAAAGACAACCCGAGGAGAGAATAGATGACTTGCTGCACAAGTAACATGCATCATTATCAAGCAAATTAACACCTGTTAAAAACGAACAATTATACCTCAAGAAGGATAGCAGAAGACCGACACAAGTGTTCAGTAGCCAAGCAATAAAACCGTACAGAAAATCGTAACAGATTAAACAGGAAATTCAACGATAATTAATAACTGAAAACATAGAACATAACTAAAATTGTATGTTATTGTACCTCCGTGGTCCTGAAGTCATCACCATATCTTCGGCTTCTAGGGACCGAAGAAACGCCATAATGGAACAAATAATGAGCGATAATAACAACACCGCATAAGGATCTTGGTCATAAGCATTTTGCCTAACAGTCTGCAGATACAAGACATGTGTAACTTTTACACATGACCAGATGGTTCATCGGTCAATTAGATAACATTACCTTGAGATACCATGCTCTCATTCTGAGGGTGTTGACACATAACCTTAAGAAGGGCGGTAACTTGTCGCTCATTTAGCTTCCTTGAATACCTCTGGCCAGCTACAATCTTGCAGACCTCCATAGGCGTATAATTTTTCCTATGGGTCCCGCCAAGTTGCAAGCACGGCCAATGTACTGCTGGATGGAAAACCCGTAAGCATCCTTGAAGTAATCCACCACATATTTCGTCACCGTATCTCTGTCACCACCAACCGTGAACCTAATGCACAACAAAAGAAATGAAGCATGTCATGATTAAGTCAACACAAATAATAATATGATTTTCAAAATGTTTGACCCATTCGCTTTTTAGCTACTTTCATTTCTTTATTTGACCCGGTGTAGAATAATTAAGTTTCGGGCCGAGACGGGTTTCGACGCGAACCATTTCGACCCGTATCGTTTCGACACGTACCATTTCAACCAGTACTGTTTGTCCAATTTCGACGCGAACAGTAAAATAAGCAGGATTCCATCCATCTCCACCCACCAGATGTATGTTGGATGTCAAATAGTTGTTTTTGGGGTTCAGTTTACCAGACTTGATAGCTGCATCAACTGCACCTTCAGCCATGCTAAAGTTCACTATGAATCACATACTAACAGTTGAGTTCAGTATTCTGTGTTGCAGAACGAGTTGTTAACGGGGCATTAAACAGTCTGCAGGTGGTTCAACATGACCAATGGCAAATCCCATAACAGAGTTGCAGAACGTTTGAGCTGATTTCCCATCTGTTCTTTTTATGTTGATATTGTTAAGAACGATGTTCGTGCATGGAACTGTGTCACTGCATGCAAATTTGATAGCGTTTGGACTCTTTGATGTTCCACTGATGTTTTCATACACAATTTGACTTATCTCCACAGCTGATGTCCTGTTCATAAAATAAAAATAAAGCAAATATCAAAATTCCATGGTTAGAGTCAAACAGTTGAAGGCCATGCAAAATGAAAAGAGTTAACTGCCATTTTCGTCCATGTGGTTTGTCCAATAATGCCAGTCCATGCCAAATTTCAAATATGTACCATTTCCGTCCCTAACATTCTTGAAACATGCTACTTTAATCCAAAAAGTTAACGGTCGTTAACTTTGACTGTTAGTGAGGGTATAAAAGGTAAATTTTCCATTTTTTCAAATTTTTTACACCTCTTTTAATACATATGCACACATACATATGTATAATATATATATATATCTGTGTGTGTGTATAGGTGTAAAAAAGTTGAAAAAGAAAATAAAAAAGGGAAAGTAACCTTTCTACCCCTCATTTAACAGTCAAAGTTAACGACCGATAACTTTTTGGATTAAACTGACATTTCTACCCCTCATTTAACAGTCAAAGTTTACGACCGATAACTTTTTGGGGTTAAACTGACATGTTTCAAGAATGTCAAGGACGGAAAAATTTGAAATTTGGCATTGTGACAACTCGAGGTTTCCAAGATTCCATCTTCGCATTAATCCACGTTAATTGTTATGTTGTTTGTTTACACGACTTGTTTGTTTCGCATCACTTACATTTGTAAAACGTTAAATCGTATTGCGAATTGATATTTTATAATTGGGGTGCATTATATTTGAGTGTATGATATAGTGTAATTTGTGTATTTGGGGGTTGATAGTTTAATATGGATCATTGGCCCAACACCCCTGCTCATATGAAAACACCACCCCCCCTGTGAAATCACCTACTCACGAAAACACCTTGTGTGTTTTCGTCCACCTTGTGACCAACGAAATCAGAATGGGCTTAGGGCCCAGTAGTGAATTATATATATATATATTTTTTTATCACAACCTTTACGGAGAGTTTTTTTTCAATCGGCAAACCCAAGAGTTTCCCCCCTGTGTGCGACGGCAGTGGAGACAAACCCCCCTAGAGGCAACAATCATCTCTGTCGATCGAGGTCTCTCGGTTAGTGGATCTGAAATTATATTGTTTCTTGTTTTGCTTGTTTATGTTATACATGGACTTGATTAACAATAGTATGCGCTTATGTGATGATTAGCAAATGACCTAGGGTTGTAGGTGCTTAGACTGATTGTGATCCGCATGTACAGATCGACTACTATGTGATGTTGGTTGTATTGGTGAATATGCGTGATAATGGCTGACTGTTAATGGCTGTTATTGAGGACCGATGAATCATGAACTGGCTTTAGGTATAGCACTCATAACATAGTCCATAGTGGTTTAAATGCTTTTGAAAGTCAACATGTGCAGACTGCATTAACTGATCATATCAGTCATGTGATTATAATACATAATTCAATGTAACTAAAGTTGGGGGGTCCCAATACATTTGATGTCATGTGATCTGACAAAGTTGGTAACTCATGAACATGTGTATTTTTAATACCATGACTGCTCGATTAATGTTAATCTGGAACTCGATGATTGCTATAGCCGATGTATCTGTTAGAGTTATTTAGGGATTTGGGGATTTGTAACTGCTGTTGTTGTTGATGATACCTGACGAAAACACTCCACCCCAACGAAAACACCTTGGGGATTTTTGGCCCAAGTGTTTTCGGCCCAAAAGGTGATTTCGCCCAAAAAGGGATTTCGCCAAAGCCTTACTGTCACATGTGATTTCGTTATGTTATTCAGTAACATTATTGGTTTATTTGCTTAGTTAGTTATTAACTTGGTTAAGTTATTTATCTTGTTAACTTTGTTAATTTTATTAAGCCCATAACATTACTAGTTATTTACTCCGTTAAGTTAAGTTGATTAATTTGGTTAATCAATTAATTTTTATTAACTCTATTTACTCAGTTATGATATGCAACTCTGTTAAGAGTGTAACCCTTACTAACTATGTAACTCTGTTAGTTCAGTAAACCCAGTCAGTTTGTTAGTTCTATTGGATGCTAATTCTGTTAAAGTATTACTGGATAGTCCCTATTAGAATAAACTACAAAAGACCTATATGTGTAACATGGATTGTTTGAATTGGATTAACTGTCTACATGATACAGATGCTAACTACTAGGCCCACTCTGTGATATACTGTGACGTTAGTTACATAGTGAAACATTACGAACGTGAACTGATTGAGTATGCGTGCACTATAGGACTTGACTGATTTCTTGTGAGCACATAGTTTAGCATACCGAGCAAACCAAGGTGAGTTCACACTCTACCAAGGCATGGGATTCTCGGGGGTAGGGAATGGGTTTTGAATAATGGGTTTTGAATAATGGGATTGAACAATTACTTGTACTTACACTGCTACTAGACTTTCTACCATCGTCCTCAGGATAAGCAGGACACTTACGTAAAACCTACGTAAACTTGTATTTACCACTGTCCTCAGGTTACGAAGGGCACTTACGTAAAACCTACGTAAACTCATACATACTACTGTCTTCGGGTTAAGAAGGACACTTACGTAAAACCTACGTAAACCCCCGCGTACCACTGTCCTCGGGTTGAGAAGGGCACTTACGTAAAGCCTACGTAAACCTCGTACGCAATCCTGTTCTCGGGTCAAGAAGAACACGTATGGTACAACTAGTCTAGTAAATACAAACATGGGAAGCCCCCACTGATAGTACATACAACATGGGAAGCCCCCACCAATTGAATCTACACAACGGCTTAGTTAATAACGCATAGTTATGCAACGAACTTGCTTACTGTGAACTCGCTCAACTAGTTGTTGACTTTCTGTTACATGCCTTGCAGGACCATAGGTACTCTTGGAGCTTGCACGGGAGGCGTGGTCGTTGTGGGCACGGATTGTGGATGTTTTGATGAAAACTTTATGACTCTTTAAACTAAACACTTGTGTGGATTTTTCACAACTATGCTTCCGCTACCTATGCTATGTTTTTGATTGAACACCAATTGTATTGTGATGGATTACATTTACTTTAACTTATTACTTATATGTTCAATATGATTGGTGGCTTGATCCTGGTCAGACACACCTCCAAGCGGTGATACTCCGCGTGTGGATTTTGGGGGTGTGACAGGCATGGCTGACATAATTGGACAAACCATTGGACAAACCACAGGGACGAAAATGGCAGTTAACTCAATGAAAATGTATGATGAGCAAGATAAATATACCTGATTTTGACAATGTTTAGGCGAATCACAATAGAATTGATCGATAATAATGGGATTTTGCCACATCATGCATTTGAACGTTTTTGTACCGCATAGCTCGAACATAACCAGATCCTCCCTGTGCCAGAAACAAATTTGCAGGCCAGTGCGTCTTCTTGATGCATAAAACCCTCTAAATTACTTTATTTAAAAAATATAGATTATAATCGAAACGATAGAGTTTATTAAAAACAATTACCTGCCATATTTTAATCCTGAGGCCAGTCATAGTGCCTTTTAAGGAAAGCCGTATCCACAACTACTGCTGTTACAAAGTCTGTCGAATATCCTTTCCAAGGCTTCCTATACTGACATAATTAAAAATGTCCAAAATAATTAGGATTAGTTTTTTCGTGCTTTTATATTAGTCAATAAATATTGTTGTGAAAAAAACTAATTAACAAAATCAATAAATAAGCACCTGATTCCATGACCCGGCCCCACATAATATCGACTTCATCTTGATATTAAAGCAACCGTTCACAATTGAGATGCAATCATCACCTGAGTATCACATGCAAAACTATATGAATCATTTTCATGGAAATTAATTTCAAGATGCATCCTTTAAGATGAACAAGAATTTAAACAGACAAATAAAAGTCAAGATTTTTAGAACCTGTTCCAATTTTACTTTATTGAATAACTACATTTTTCCGATGCAGTGAGATGGATTCCGTCAATGTTTGGACTATCTTCGGAGCTGAAACTAAAACATTGAAATTCTAACGGATTCTGATCGCGATATAGTAAAATGCATTTGCTGGCTGTTTTAGATGGTAAGGCCATTCACTTCTATATTATATAATTGATAGAAGATAAACTTGGTAATGTAATATGATAGTTGACAACTTAAACTGCTATTTCATTTATATAAATTTAAAATGCAAATTGTGACTCGACTTTCGACTGAACCCTACCACCCATTGCGGCCGATGAAAAAAATTTCCCGTTTTAACCTGTTACCCAACCAGTTCATTTTGCCACCTTAGATCACTTACATTCCACACCTGCAGTGAGTCCTTTACTTCTTTATCACCAACTTAAAATTGTGTACCATATTTAGTATCAGATTCATAGTATGTATCTTAAATATCGCAGATCTACGTGCATAATGACGGGTGGTCCATAGGACAACCCTTAATGATGTTAAAAGACGAAATTATCCATCATTTAATCATGTAATTATCTTGAATTAGATAACTACGGTTGCTTATGTTTCAGGTGCGGTCGGGAGCTAAAACGGGATAAAACGCAGCTTTGGACGGTTTGGAGTTGAATGGGTCGTGCGCGGAACGAATGAAGAAGCAAAGCACTATATCAGGGTGCCACCGTAATTAACGGTGGTCCTGAAAAGTGCACAAATCCCTACCGTAAAATAGTCTATTCAAACCGTAACAAAATTTGGTCCCATCGTAACATACGGTGATACCGTAATTTGCGGTGGACATGGCGAGGAAATCCGTAACTGCTCAATAAAACAGTTTTATGGTGTCTTTTGGTATAATCTCATCATTGGACGTTTCTCTAGAGTTGTTGGGGCGATTTTGGCTGATTGTACTTGGTTTCAAACAATTTCTAACATTCGGTTTATGTTTTCGATTGGTATGAACACTAAACTTGTTATTATGATGATTCACCAAGCTATGTCCGGCTAAACTTGTGGTGACCGTCTTAGGTGAAGGTTTCTCTTGAACTTTTGTGTGTTTATTTCTGAATTTCTAGAATGATAACTTGTGTTGCTTGATTATCATGGTGTATGTATAATGTTTGTAGGTTGTTAATTGATAGTGCAATTTCTAGTCACAATCGTACGTTCTTGGTGCCGTTGGCAATCGAGATATCACGGGAAGGATTTGGGTTGGTTATTGATTAATTGATCATCGGGAAACAACCTCGCATCATATAATCCGAGTACTTTGTTCCTTTTTATCACAACAATTGTTTATACACGAGTTATGTCTATGTAACTCTTTCTAGTTGGAATTTTTGCACAAGAGTTTAAAGAAACTGAATCCTAAGATGGTCATTATTCCTTAATCTGTTAACAACCAATTTTGATTTGCAAGTAGTTAGTAATTTAGTTTTCTAAAACAACAATCCAAATCATTGATCTTTAATTTCTGCAAAGAGTTAATTACATAGTTAGTCCCTGTGGTTTGCACAAAATAACAACATTAGGTACTAATAGTTTAAAATCACATTCTAGGGTATTAACTTTTCATTTTGTAACGTTTGAGGGTATTAACTTTCATTTTGTAACGTTTGAGGGGTATTAATTTTTCATTTTGTAACGTTTGAGGGTACTAATAAAATGTGATTTTAAGCCTTTAAAACAGTGCTAATACCCTCAAACGTTAAAAAATGAAAAGTTAATACCCTAGAATGTGATCTAAACTATTAGTACCTAAGGTTGTTATTTTTTGCAAATCACAGGGACTAACTATGTAATTAACTCTTTCTGCAAATTAGGTTAATTTTAGTTTAAGATGCAAAGCATTATAATCGACATATTTTCCACATACTCCCTGAGTTCGATACCCATTTACCACTAGCTATAGTTGGTATTGGGATTAAATTTGCGTGACCACGACAATCACGTCAAATTTTGGCGCCGTTGCCGGGGAGTAGTGCGCAACGTGTGTCAGTTTGTTAGTTTTGCTTTGTTATTTTCGGGTTTACACTGGTGTGTTTAGTGTGCAGGTTCTACAGGTGCATGCATACTAGAGGCTCTCACAAAGCGTCACCATTATCATTTGATCCGGAGATCGAAAGAACATTAAGGCAAAATCGTTTTTTAGTACGAGAAAACAGAATTGTTGGTTCACCTACATCACCCATCACACCACGAAACATCATGCAAGATTCTCAATTACCACCCACAACGGGTCAGACGACCTCATCATTTATACCTACTTCCACACACCCATCACCAAACACAACCATACCTAATACCACTACAATTCCTACTCCACCTCATGACACTACACCCAACCACACCACACCACCAAACACTACTCAAGTCGAACCTAGTCTTACCTTTAGCCCATCTACTACAATTCCACCACTCACTCATTTTCTTCCCAGTTTCAGGGCAATCATCCTCACCTATTCAGTACCACAAGGTTCAACTGTTGTCCATACTACCTCTACATTTAGACCATCAAACCAGTCGGGTTTTAAATATTCGACCATTCCATTTCGGAAAACTTCGGGTATAGGGGGAGATGGATATGAAGAAGGATACGAAGATATTGAGGGCTATGATGAAGACGGGTATGCTTAAGGGGGTTATGGTGATTTAGAAGAGATCGGTTATGTGCAAAGCCAATCTCAAGGGATGGCAAGTGTAGGTGGAATGCCACAACAACAACTCCTACCACAACATATTCGGCCAAGACCACAAGGGATACAAGTGCAACGCCCTATTCCATTGCAACAAGTTCGACCGCAAAACGTTCAACCTCAATTCCATAGGCCGATTCAACACCAACCAATGCCACAACAACAATTTCAACCACATGTACCACAAGGGCCTATACCAGGCCAAGGGTCCTGTTCGACCAAGGGGTTAGTTGGGGGGTGCCAAGAAGGCATCTTAGAGAACATGCGAGAGGAATTGAAGCACATTTTAGGCCGATATTCACTCAAAACCCCTCACCGGTAGTTATTCCTCATAATGATCAAGGGAGGACCTTTGAAGTGAGAACAAATTCTTTGCAAAGTTTGCCGAAAATATAAAGGGCTAGCAACGGAGGAACCGTATTTCCATTTGGAGGCCTATGACTCAATTTGCAATACTCTTGAGAGTCAAGGTTTTTCGGCCGACGATGTCAAGTTAGTTTTGTTTCAGTTTTCTTTAGAGGACAAGGCAAAGAAGTGGTTCTACACTTTGCCTTCGGCATCTATTTATACTTGGGCGGAAATGCAACAAATTTTCCTAGACGAATTTGATACTGCCCAAAAGACTAATGATGCTAGAAAGGGGTTGAGGAGTTTTCAACAACAACATGGTGAAATGTTCCATGAGGCATTTGAGCGATTTGACATGATGATTAAAAATTTCCCTCACCATGGGATTGAACTTTGGGAGTTGATGAATGCCTTCCACGAGGGGTTGAGTGCCGAAGATGCTCGTGATTTAATGTCCATTACCGGTGGGACTTTTGGTACAAACTACGAGAATGATGATTGGGAGTTTTTGGAGAACATGGCAATTACATCAAAGAGAAAGGCTCAAGCATCGAGGAGAGCGAGACCGGCCATTGCCCGACCGCAAGTGCACGCAATAGATGATGGTAATGTTCAAACTACTAACCAAATTTATGATGTTTGTGCATTGTGTAATGAAATAGGTCATGCGGCTGAAAATTGCCAAGGAATGGTGGAAGGGCAATATGAAGAAGTTCATGCGGTTCAAGGTCAAGGAGGGGGTGGTAGAAATTATAACAACATGAATTCTAATACATACCACCCCGGGTTGAGGAACCACCCAAATTTTTGGTATGGGAACCCTTCAAATCAAGCTAACCCGAACTTTCAAGGTAGCCAAGGTAACTTTGGTTCGCGCCAACCTTACAACAATCAAAGTGGATATCGAGGTGGGAACAACCAAGGGTATCAAAAGCAATATCAAGAGGGTCAAGAACAAGGGGGGTCTTCGGGTGGAAATGAAATGATGGAAATGCTTAAAAGCATGCAAGCGGAGATGCAAAAACGGAACCAACTCGATGAAGTTCGAATACAAAAGGATGAGGTTCGTGACAAAAGCATCCAATCACTAACAACCCAAATGGGTCAATTGGCAACCGATGTGGCGGAATTGAAGAAAAACAAGGGTCAACTTCCTAGCGACACCAAGGTAAATCCATCACACGGTTCGTCAATAGGTAATGTTAATGTTCATCATGTTAGTGTTTTAAGAAGTGGAAAAGAATTTAAAGCCAATTTGTCACCCGAATTGGTTGAGGGGGTAGTTGAGGACATCACGGGTAATGATAGTGATGATGAAGTTTCACCGGTTAAACCTAAAGAAACAAATGTTAACAAACCGGGGTTGGGTGAAAACGAAAAAAATGAAAAAGTTGAGTGTGAACCGAGTCAAGTCCCGTTTCCATCGGCCCTACTTGACCCGGGTAGAAAAAATTTTATTGCACCAAGAGGTCCCCAAAAAGAAGAGTTGTGGGACATGTTTAAACAAGTAAAAATTAATCTTCCACTACTTGATGCAATAAAACAAGTACCCGCGTATGCTAAATTCCTTAAGGAATTATGCACCCAAAAGAGGCAACAAAGGAAGAAAATGCCTAAGCGGGTAGACTTAACCGGGCAAGTAAGTGCAGTCTTAAATGGGGAGCTTCCTCCTAAGCTCCAAGATCTGGGCACGCCATTGATTAACATACAAGTTGGTAATTTTCAAATGGCTAAGGCGTTGCTAGATCTTGGAGCCGGAGTTAGTATTTTACCGGGGGGCTTATATGACCAATATGATTTTGGTCCGTTAGCAAGGGTGGAGACAACGGTTGTTTTAGCCGATTTGTCTCATAAGCTACCTCGAGGGATGGTTCAAAATGTAATTGTTAAAATTGATGAATTTTATTACCCGGTTGACTTTTTAGTCTTGGATTACTCATCGGCGGACCCAAAACAACAACAAAATGTAATTTTGGGTCGACCATTTTTTAGCACTGCACATGCAGTAATCGATTGTAGATTTGGTACAGTCGATATGACTTTCGGAAATCGAAAAATGCGTTTGAATGTTTTTACTAACAATTCTAATGCTAATGGTGTTGATGAGTGTTTCATGGCAGATATAGTTGACGGATACAACCCGCATGAGTATGAGGAGGATGGTTTGGATGTTTGCTTGTGTGATTTTTCTGAACAGGTACATGCTTATGCACTCCGGTTGAAGAGGAAAAACAAGATGCAATGGCCTTGAAAGAAGGTCGACCTCCATGGACTCACCAATTTGAAGGTTTACCGGCGGAGATAAATTCGGGTACTAAACCATCGTTAGAGGAACCGCCAAAGTTGGAACTTAAAGATTTGCCGAGTCACTTGAAGTATGCGTTTTTAGGGGATAATGACACTTTACCGGTCATTATTGCCTCTAATTTAGAGTTGGCACAAGAGCAAGCGTTGTTGGAAGTCTTGAGAGAAAACAAGGGAGCTATTGGATGGACAATTGCCGATCTCAAAGGAATAAGTCCATCAATTGTCATGCACAAGATTATTACCACCGAAGATGCCAAACCGACACGAGAAGCTCAAAGGCGATTGAATCCGAACCTAAGGGAGGTAGTAAAAAGGAGGTAATCAAATGGTTGGATGCGGGAATCATCTATCCGATTTCGGATAGTGCTTGGGTGAGTCCCACCCAAGTTGTGCCTAAGAAGGCCGGCATTCAAGTAGTCAAAGATGAAAGTGGTGAACAAATTGCCACCCGACCGGTTACCGGGTGACGTGTATGTATTGACTACCGAAAATTGAATGCCGCCACTTCTAAGGACCATTTTCTGTTGCCTTTTATTGACCAAATCATTGAAAAATTATCGGGTCAAAAATATTACTGCTTTTTGGACGGGTATTCGGGTTACAATCAAATAGCAATACACCCGGATGACCAACACAAGACCACCTTCACTTGTCCATATGGCACTTTTGCTTTTCGGCGAATGCCATTTGGCTTGTGCAATGCACCGGCAACTTTCCAATGATGTATGATGAGTATCTTCTCGGACATGGTTGGAGAGTCGCTTGAAGTATTTATGGATGACTTTTCCATTTTTGGCACTAGTTTCGAATCTTGTCTCAACGAATTACAAAAAGTTTTAAAAAGATGTGTTGAGAAAAATTTAGTGCTTAGTTGGGAGAAAAGTCATTTCATGGTGCAAGAGGGTATTGTGTTGGGTCATGTGATTTCAGAAAGGGGAATGGAGGTGGATAAGGCAAAAATAAGGGTAATAGCATCTTTGCCACCTCCGAAAAATGTTAAGGGTGTAAGGTCATTTTTGGGACACGCGGGGTTCTATAGACGGTTCATAAAAGGTTTTAGTGTTATCACCAAACCTTTATGCAACTTGTTATTAAAAGATGTCCCATTTGATTTTACTAATGAGTGTATGCAAGCTTTCACTGTTTTGAAGGAACACTTGGTCAAAGCTCCTATTTTGCAACCACCGGATTGGTCAAAGCTGTTCGAGATAATGTGTGATGCAAGTGACACTACTATTGGTGCAGTTTTGGGTCAACGGGTTGATAAAAAGCCGGTGATGATTTACTATGCAAGCAAAACTTTATCCGAAGCGCAACTAAATTACACCACAACCGAAAAGGAGTTATTAGCGGTGGTGTATGCTTTGGATAAGTTTCGTGCTTATATTTGGGGGAGTAAGGTGGTGGTTTATTCGGATCATAGTGCGGTCCGATATTTGATGGAGAAGAAGGATGCGAAGCCCCGTCTGATTCGGTGGGTGTTGTTATTACAAGAGTTCGATTTAGAGATCCGAGACAAAAAGGGAAGTGAGAACGTAGTGGTGGATCACTTGTCTCGGATTCCTGTGGAGGGGATCGACGATGATAGTGAAATAAATGAAACGTTTCCCGACGAGCAACTCTTAGCCGTTTCCACCTTTGTTGCACCGTGGTATGCCCATTACGTAAATTACTTAGCCACGGGTGCCATTCCAAGTCATTGGACCAAGAAGCGAATACAACAATTTATGGTCCAAGTGAAGCAATACATTTGGGATGAACCGGATCTTTTCAAGATTGGGCCGGATCAAGTTATTCGGAGGTGTGTGCCCGAGACGGAAGTGTTGGAAATTCTGACCCATGCTCATTCATCGGCATGTGGAGGTCACTTTAGTGGGCACAAAACAGGCTACCGGGTTCTCTCATGTGGGTTTTATTGGCCCACAATTTTCAAGGATGCATGTGAGTTTGCTAGAAATTGTGTAAATTGCCAAAAGATGGGAAGTATATCGAAGAGGGATGAGATGCCACTACAACCAATCTTGGTTGTAGAGATATTTCATGTATGGGGTATAGATTTTATGGGACCCTTCCCAAATTCGAATGGTTTTCTATATATTTTGGAAGCGGTGGATTACGTCTCGAAGTGGATTGAAGCTATTGCAACACGAACAAATGACCATTCGGTTGTTTGTAAATTTGTTCAATCCAACATCTTCTCTCGTTTTGGTATTCCGCGTGTTATTATAAGTGATGGTGGTTCGCATTTCAAGAACTTCAACTTCGGAAATTATTGAAGAGGTATAGTGTGAATCACCGGATTGCCACACCCTACCATCCGCAAACGAGTGGAAAAGTCGAAGTGTCCAACCGTCAAATCAAAGAAATTCTCATGAAGACGGTTAGAACGGATAGGAAGGATTGGTCGAGTAAGTTAGACGATGCATTGTGGGCATACCGAACGGCCTACAAGACTCCAATTGGCACAACGCCTTATCGGATGGTGTATGGAAAGGGTTGTCACTTGCCAATGGAGTTAGCGCATCGGGCACATTGGGCAATTAAGACGGTAAACGCGGATTATGACGAGGCGGGAAAGTTGAGAAAGTTGCAATTAAGCGAGATAGAAGAGATTCGAGACGAGGCGTATGAATGTGCATCGGCTTATAAAGACAAACTCAATAAGGTACATGATGCAAAATTGAGAAAGAAAACATTTGAAGTTGGGCAAAAAGTTTGGTTGTATAACTCAAGACTCAAGATGTTCGCGGGCAAGCTTAAAAGCAAATGGGTGGGCCCGTATGTCGTTCGGAGAGTTGGGAGGTTTGGTGATGTAGATATCCAAGATGAGCAAACACTGAAACAACAAACGGTGAACGGTCACCGGTTGAAGCCATACTTGGAAGGGAATGACATCAACAACTTGGAGCTTGATAAAGCGGGCTACATTACGCCCGGTTGATGAGGAACAACCGTGAGAGGCCCAGGTTTGGTAGTGTAAATAGTAGCATTTCATTTTGTTTTGTTTTGTATAGTTTGCACAATTACCGTATTTCCTTGAAATCCGTGTTTGAAACAAGTGTGGGGATATTCGGGTCATGAATTATTCTAACATTGTGTTGAGGACAACACGAGACTTTCGAGGGGGTAGGGTGATTTTTACACGTTTTTGAAAAATTTTAAAAGCATAAAAAATTGAAAAAACTCGAAAAATATAAAAAATAGAACCTTAAAAGTGCATTTTGCAGCGAACCTTAAATGCCCAGATGCCACCGTAACTTACGGTGGAGGTAAAAGGTTTTAGGTCTTTACGGTGTTTTGCTCCTGTTTTACGGTGAAAATTGACTTCCAGGTTTCACCGTAATTTACGGTGGCACCGTAAATTACGGTGGACTTGGAAGTCAGATGGGTCGGTTCGGTTGCTGCTTGTACATAAAAAAAATTAATAATAATAACATCAGATTACGTGAAGTCTACCCCAGCCACTCATTCTCTTGCACTATCATTTTCATCTATCTCTTTGACAAAGACCCACAAAATCCCCATTATTCTTCAACCTTCAATCCTCCAAATCTCACTCAATTCTTGTTCAAACTAAGTGAAATCTAGGTCTATCTTGACTAATTTTTCACGTAGTTTCTGATTTTGCCAAGAAATTTACGAGAAAACAAAGTTTTCGGGTCTGAATCACAAACCCTAAGCTCGAAAATTTTGGGGCTTTCTGAAGTTCTTGCCTCATTTGTGTTTCTTACATCTTCAAACAAGGTATGGAAGTTTATTTACTATGTTTTGTTGATGCATTATGAGAAAGAAGGTTAATGGTGTTAGTTGTTCATACCCACTTGCTTGTTCATAGTTTTGCTTGTTACTTGTTATTTGAACATGGTTATGGTTTGTAGATGTAGGATTGATAGTAAAGTAGTGAACTTTTGGGAATCTCTACATTGTAGAGAGACCATGCCCAAATTTTTGAAAAATTTATAAACTCTTGGTTCACTAACATCTACAACCATAGTAACAATCAAGAGTGGGGATATTTTGGTGAAAAGGGTCTAATTTATTGTTTTTTGGTTGTGTTGCTTGTTCTAATGTGTGTAGGAAAATGGTTCGAACGAAAGAAAAAGCCGGGGCTAGTTCATCCTCTTCGGCGAAAGGAAAGGGCAAACAACCGGAAGTACAACCGAAAAAGAGACAATACATGGGTCGAGTAAGCAAAAGCGAAAGTGAAGATGAGGAAATGGAGTTGGACCCGGCGGAAAAGCCGAAATGGGACTCGGGTACATTGGATGACCAAGCAGAGAAGTGGCAACCAACACTCTACCATGACAGTATGAATAAATTGAAAAACAAGGCTGCCGCATTCATTTGCGAGAGAGAAGTTAATGAGGTTCAATTCAGCCCGTTTGGTGTGTTTGATAAATTCCGTGCTCTAGGATGGGAGGGGGCGCTGAGTTGCTTTAATAAGGATAAAAACAACTTGTTCATAGCTGAAATACAAGAATGGATGGCAACTCTTAAATGCAACACGTATGAAAAGCCATCACAAATGAAGCTAACGGGTATAGTGCATGGGATTCCGGTGGAGATGTCTTTTGACACGTTGAAGAAACTTGGGAAATATGATAGTCTTCCAGCTCGTGACTACATGATTCCCACTCTTGATAACCTTTTGGTAAAGCCAGAGAAGCATCCCCGGTGGAATGATATGTTGGCGACACTGTTTTTACCCGGTACATACAGTGGAATCTTGTACCGGAGGAACTTGAGAATTGAAGCAAAATTGTTGTTAGCAATCTGTATTCTCAATGTCATTCCGAGAAGAGGGGACAAAGAGCAAGTGAGGTTCCCCGAAGTACCCGTCCTCTATTCGCTACTTCATGGGTCTCCGCGTTTTCCGATCCGATATCTAATCATGAACCACTTATGGATTTGCCGAAATAAGTTAGGAAGAGATATCGTCCTGTATTGCCGAATAATCACGGGATTGATGAAACAGCAAAAGGCAATAACGTCTGAAGATAGAGGAGCAACAAAAAGGCATCAACCTTTTACTTTAGACAAGATGGGGATTGGTTGGACGTATACACAGTCGGAGCGGTACCATAAACTTAAGTCGGAGGGGCAGCGATAGAGAGCACTAAAGGTGGGTGCAAGAGATCTTTTACCGGGTGAGCCGGAAAGTGATGAGGAAGCAGCTCCAAGTGGTGACGAGGATTATGCGGACGAGCCGCATGGGGGTGAGAATGTAGGTCAAGGGGGTTATGGTAGAGGTTATGGTGGTGTTTTTTACGATTATACGGAGCGGTCTTATGTGCCGGGTTGGGCTTATGAAGGCACGATGCAAGAAGTTATTGAGAATCAACGTCCTCCGGCACCCATTTTTGAGACATGGTCGGGTTCGGAGTGGACGTTATTTGATCAAAACACAATGATGAGTGCAAGCATAGAGCGGTCCTTGAAACAAAACCTTGATCGTCAAGAGGCATGGAATCGCACACACGTGTATTCCCGTGAAGTAGAAATGAATAATCGATACCATGATGACCAAGAAAGGAGAATGCACGCCGATTGGCACGCCGGGCGGCCGGTGGTTGTGGATCCACAACATGTGGATTATGCGTCTCTACCACCGTATGATGGTAGTGTTTCGTATCCAACCCCGCCGCTCCATCATTCACAATGGATCGATCCGCGCCAACAAGAGGGAGCTCAACAACAAGGTGGGAATAGTAGCGGTTCATTTGCATTTGGCGAATGGAACGACATGATGTCTTCCATTTTTGGACCTCCGGGGCCCCGCTATTACTAGTCAGGTTGTGTTTCTTCCTTGTATATCTTGTGAATATTTAATTAGTTTGATATGTTTATGGTTGGGCGGTTGGGTGGTGTATGGTGTATGATTGTGTTCTTTTGTTTGGGTTGGTGCGAGTTGGTGGTGTCATGTTTTAAAAAGAAGAAAAACATAAAAAAATATAAAATGAAAAATCCAAAAAGAAATTTGTGGTTTGAGTTGAAGAGCTTTCAGTTGATGTGAAAGATTTTTAAGCGATCAAAGCCTCCTAAAACCATACATTGGGGTCAATCTATCCCAAGTGTGGGGATGGGGGGAATTTTTTGAAGATTTTGAAAAAATTTTAAATCAAGCGAAACGATGTGAGAATTTGAACACCCTAGATTAACCCCAATTAATGCACCGGCAACCCTTGATACCCTTTTATTCTTGGAGAGAGTTGAAGCCACACATTTGTAAATAAATAATTCTTATCTTTGATGAGAGTGGCTACGGGTGGGGGTGCATTAGAACTTGTGCCTTGATACGGTTTGAGTCCTTAGTTGGATATGAATGCGAAGAGGATAGGGGCATTTAGGGAGCCTCGTCTTTAGTGTGTGTGAGTGTGGGATTTGGGGGGTTGGACCTCATAAGTTATATATATGAGCATGGTAGTGAGAGGGGCGGGGGTTTGGACATTTAGTTGCCAATTTTGTGCCTAAAAGCCTATCATTTGTTACCCCTTAGCTAGTTACCTAAAAATTTACCCAATTTGACCCGGTCTTATAGTGTTAGTAGTTGTAGTTTTAGTAGTATGATGTAGATATGTTTGATGCTTTATTGTATGTTTGTTTGTTAAAAAAAAGAGAGAGAAAAAAAGCAATGAAAAAAAAATTTTATGTTTAGTTGTCTTGTTTATATTAGTTAAGTTAGTAGTTGTTTGTTTATTTGATTATGTAATAAAAAGACCGGGTTAAGTTTCGCTACTTCATATATATTCCATTTCCTACCCATACACCTAGCCACGTTACAACCTTGAAAGTCCCTTTGATTTGCATTCATGTTTGGCACTTGTTAGGAGAAGGATCGATTTAGGTACAAGCCTATAGTTGTGCAACCGCCCGTTAGCCTTTGTGTGTCTAGCTCATATTGCTAGTGCTTACTTGTTACCGAGAGGAGAGACATAGTGAGGGGTGCATTAGTTGGGTGTTAAAAAGGGGTTAGTAAAAGGATTGCATGTTTTTGCTTGGTTTACATTGATCGTTTATTTTGAAAACGGTTTGATGAGTTGCTTGGGACAAGCAACGGTTAAGTGTGGGGATGTGACGGCTGGTCCATAAGACAACCCTTAATGATGTTAAAGGACGAAATTATCCTTCATTTAATCATGTAATTATCTTGAATTAGATAACTACGGTTGCTTATGTTTCAGGTGCGGTTCGGGAGCTAAAACGGGATAAAACGCAGCTTTTGACGGCTTGGAGTTGAATGGGTCATGCGCGTAACGAATGAAGAAGCAAAGCACAATATTCAGGGTGCCACCGTAATTTACGGTGGTCCTGAAAAGTGCACAAATCCCTACCGTAAAACAGTCTATTCATACCGTAACAAAATTTGGTCCATCGTAACTTACGGTGATCCCGTAATTTACGGTGGACATGGCGAGGAAATCCGTAACTGCTCAATAAAACAGTTTTTATGGTGTCTTTTGGTATAATCTCATCATTGGACGTTTCTCTAGAGTTGTTGGGGCGATTTTGGCTGATTGTACTTGGTTTCAAACAATTTCTAACATTCGGTTTATGTTTTCGATTGGTATGAACACTAAACTTGTTATTATGATGATTCACCAAGCTATGTCCGGCTAAACTTGTGGTGACCGTCTTAGGTGAAGGTTTCTCTTGAACTTTTGTGTGTTTATTTCTGAATTTCTAGAATGATAACTTGTGTTGCTTGATTATCATGGTGTATGTATAATTGTTTGTAGCTTGTTAATTGATAGTGCAATTTCTAGTCTCAATCTTACGTTCTTGGTGCCGTTGGCAATCGAGATATCACGGGAAGGGTTAGGGTTGGTTATTGATTAATTGATCATCGGGAAACAACCTCGCATTCATATAATCCGAGTACTTTGTTCCTTTTTATCACAACAATTGTTTATACACGAGTTATGTCTATGTAACTCTTTCTAGTTGGAATTTTTGCACAAGAGTTTAAAGAAACTGAATCCTAAGATGGTCATTATTCCTTAATCTGTTAAACAACCAATTTTGATTTGCAAGTAGTTAGTAATTTAGTTTTCTAAAACAACAATCCAAATCATTGATCTTTATTTTCTGCAAATTAGGTTAATTTTAGTTTAAGTGCAAAGCTATATAATCGACATATTTTCCACATACTCCCTGAGTTCGATACCCATTTACCACTAGCTATAGTTGTTATTGGGATTAAATTTGCGTGACCACGACAATCACGTCAATATATATTCATTCTTCATACATTATAAAAACCCAAAAAACCTTCACTTTATCACTCCATTCACATTATCAGTTCACAAAACATTATCAAAAACACAAAAAACCAACACAGATCTGAAAGTATTACACAGATCTAACATAGATACATCCCAAATCAGTAGAAAACCTGTTTAAAAAAACTTGTAACACATAAAATTTAACAGCGTATAAACATAAACTACAGAAAAATAAAAAAAAACGGTAGATTAGGTTAAAAAGAACGGTACCAATCTGGCCACCAAATGGTAGATCTGTGTCATCGTCATCATCTTCCACCCACAACCACCATCGTTGATGAACCCAGCGCAGATCTGTGTCATCTTCATCATCTTCCACCCACAACCAAATGGTAGATCTGAAATATTACACAGATCCGATTCAAATAACAAAAAAAAAAAAAAGATAAGGTAAAAAGAAAGGTACCGAGCGGTCAAACCAGTCGATCTGGTGTCGGATCTAGAGAGATTCATCACTGAGGAAGCGTAGATCTTGAAGCGACTGGTAAAGAAACCCTAGAATCGCCTGGAGAAACAGAGGAAATGGTGGTGATGATAATGAGGAAGTCGATCTGGTTTCGGATGTAGAGAGATTCATCACAGAGAAACCCTGGATCTTGGAGCGACTGGTTTCTCAGTGAAACCCTAGAATCGCCAGGGGAGAAAGAGAGAAGATGAGGAGAGGAGCGGCGATGGTTTTTTCCAGGAAACCCTAATTTTGATGACCCGTGTTGTTTTAATGGCTACACCGCGTGTTAAAGAATTTTTCAACACATTTATGCTTAAATGGTTGTATAATATGCTTAAAATGGTTGTACAATGGCAAATGACCAAAACTGCCCCTTGGATATGATTTTATATATATATATATATATATATATATATATATATATATATATATATATATATATATATATATATATATATATATATATATATATATATATATGTAACACCCCAAAAACTGGTTTGGTAATTTAAACCCGGTTACTATAAAGGAACGGGTAAAGTACTGTTAATGATAAAAGTTAACCCGTAAATAAAAATTTAACTTGGAATAATTAACCTAGTTGATTATTATTATCGTTACTAATAAACGAAGAGTTGTAGCCTCATTTATTTAAAACTAGACTTGAGGGACCGAGCTTGCCAAAAAAGGGGAAACTTATGTCTTTAAAACATAAAGATCGACACATAACACACTCTTAGTGTGTGTATATGTCGATCATCAGGAGGTGAAACAAGGGTGCAAACCCTAGTTCTTCAAGATCTTCAAAATTGAAGGATGAATTGAGGCTCAAACTCATAAAGGAACATGAATTAACGATCACCCAAGCTAGGGGATCATAAGGTATGTCGAATTTTGATGTTTAATGAAGTTGAAAAATCTTGATGAACATCACGAGTAGTGATTTATGTATGAATCATAGAGGTTATGGCCAAATTAGTGATGTATGCTTTCTTAGGAACAAACCCAAAGTGAAGATTATGAGTAAATTGCTATAGTTTAGATGTTTGGATAAATTTCCACATCTAGTTAACTGGGTTTATGTTTAATCCATGAAATGATATGAACTTGATCATGAATATGTGTAGTATGTGATGTGTACTTGTATATAGATTAAGTATGGTATGGAATTTGCATGATGTTTACTTGTGTTGATAAATGAAAGTGATAATTAGGAAGAAAGGCATGGAATACTTGTATATTATGCTTAGAAAGTAGTACGCACACCAAGTGTTTGATGAAATGTCTAAATGAAAATAATATGTGAGATTGTATGCAAGTAATGGGTAAACATGTATAGAATGTGATAATAACTAAATTGATAGTAAACTAACATGAGAAGTGCATTTTAGATATAATTCATGTGAAGATTATGTTGGGATGATGTTGAGTATGCTTTATGCTTGTTTGAATCGACTAATGAAAGTC
>JARYGA010027973.1:0-29114 GCA_030545235.1 Helianthus tuberosus | reverse complement strand
CTAGATAACGCAACGATATATAATGTGTTAAAAGCACTTATATATAGGAAGTACCACGTTACCTAATCACTTCCCTAACCCAATGGCTCAAACAGTTACAAATGGTTCACATAAATCAAATTGTTACAAACGGTTCACATACATCCAATGATTACAAATGGTTCACATACATCCAATGATTACAAATGGTTCACATACATCCAACGATTACAAATGGTTCAAAACGTAAAATAATTGTGCTAGCATGTTAAGTGAACATACATAGCAAAACATAATGAAATCATGTACTAATAGTGTACTAATGAACATAGCAAGTATATGATATGAAAACATGGAAAGCACGAAAATAACAAGTAGGCACATGTGTTTCACCCTAAAACATTTGGAAAACAGTAAAAGAGGGGTCTATGTACTCACTTGAGGATGCTTAGAAGTCTTGAATAACAACCAAGCAAAGCTAGAGGGATCACGGAATCAAACGGCACCTAATATAGGTAATTATGTAAATAAACGGACCTAAATCAGAAGATCGGATATAATGAGGTTTCGTAAACCAAATGAGTATAGGAACTCATGTAATATGGTTTAACAAAGCCTACATACTAAAATGAAACCTAACCTAAGTGCTTACGACCCATTATGACCCGTTTAGGTAGCTTACGCCACTTTAACGCGTCGTTCGCGTAAAACGCGTTCGGACCGCCTAACTAGTCCTATGATAAGTAAAATATGCCTTAACATGTCTAATATTGTTGCTTAATCAGTTTAGATGTCAAAATTTAGGTTATATATGCTTAAAATGGATTCATGCGCAAAAAGGGTATTTTGGTAATTTTCCTAAGGCATATAAGCTACCTATCATACAACTAACTAAACGTAGTGACCATAAGGTATAACCTCGAAAGGTTATTCCCTATAAAACTATGGTCACCTAATGTGTTTGGTCGGATCCTAATGATTGACCAAACGGGTCGGGTTTGGAAGTCTAAGCGGTTGTTTAGACCGCTTACCTTACGACCCTATATAAGCACTAATCCTAGAGTGACGAGCTAAACATGTTAGAACATGTTTAACAAGGTTTGAAAACAGGTTTGGTATTAAAACAAAGGGTTTGGTACCCAAGAGTAGTTTGGTTGCAAAATACGTGCTAAAGCGTATTTTGACCGAAACTACGACTCGTCACTACACCTAATCAACGTGGTAATCAGTAGGTATAGTCACTAGGGACTATAACCATCGTGATTACGCTCATGTTGCGAAGTTCAAACGAACTTCGTGTTGACCATAAACTGGTCAAAGCTGAAAGTCAAACACTGTTTGACTTTCATGCTTAAAACGCATAAAAGAACGAAAGAGGACTTACAAAGAGGACTTAAGGTGGTGGTGGTGGCGGTTGTAAGTGAGCCGAGAGGGGAGAGAGAGAGTGAGAGAGATGGAGTGGAGTTTGTGAACTGTGAGATATGAAATGATTTTAGGATCCCTTTGTCATACTTATAGCCATACCTCCAATATCTTGTCCAAGATATCAAGCAAAATCTAATTAAAATAAGAAGTAAAATCTTTGAGGTATGGTGTGGAGATATGGTGGTGATGGTGACCGATTGGTTGGGGGGGGGGGTTAATTGAAAGTATTTTGGTGAAAGGTGGGTAAATAATAGTTAGATTCCAAGTATCTACTTACATGTTTTTAGTTAGTTGATATCTAGTGGGTGTTATGGTGTACGGGGATCATAACTAGCCAAGAAATAATAAAACAGTGTTTTTAGTAAAATTTTGGTGTTCCGGGAAATGTCCGGTTGTTCGGTTAGATACCGGTTCGTTAAAGTTCTAAGTTGTTCCGTTTAGTGTCTTTTATGTATCTTTTTGTAACACTTTTAATTCCTAACACTTAGGAAAGCATACAGGACTATTTAGTCAATTTTCTGCACAAGACTAGTATGTTAACAAGCACATGTAAATATGGCACAGTAATCAGAAAGCAGTTAAGTAATTCAACACAGTCATCAAGCACTTTAATTAACATTAATAAATCGTACGGATACATGTAATTATGAGGGTTGTCACATTCTCCCCCTGTTAAGAAAATTTCGTCCCAAAATTTAGCACGTGGTTGCTGAGGAAGCTAGTTGAGTTGCGTGGTTTCCTGGTTTTCCTGGGGTGTCACATCATCCCCCCGTTGGTTTGGAATTTCGTCCCGAAATTCTGCAGTAGCTTCAGCCTTAGTAGTAGTTGCACCTTTCTTAAACAGCTGGGGATACTTGAATTTCATTTGGTCTTCTCGTTCCCAGGTATACTCTGGGCCATGACGGGAGTTCCAACGAACTCGAACAAGAGGTATTCTGGTACGCTTGAGAATCTTAACGTCTTGGTCTGTGATTTCAACTGGTTCCTCGACGAATCGCAACTGGTCGTCGATTGTGAGCTCCTTTAAGGGAACTATGAGGGTCTCATGTGACATCACTTTTTCAGATTTGACACGTGGAATACGTTGTGAACTCCGCTGAGTTCTTCAGGTAGATTCAACTTGTAAGCGACTTTACCAATTTTCTCAATGATTTCGAACGGTCCGACATAATGCGGATTGAGTTTGCCTCGTTTGCAAAAATGAACTACACCTTTCCAAGGTGAGACTTTGAGTAGCACTCGATCCCTAACCTGGAACTCGAGTGGTTTCCTGCGCTTATCAGCGTAGCTTTTCTGACGGTCACGAGCTGCCGCCATTCGTTGTCGTATCTGAGCAATCTTCTCGGTTGTATCTACTACAAGTTCTGGGCCAGTGATTTGACTGTCACCAACTTCTACCCAACAAAGAGGTGATCGGCATTTACGTCCGTAGAATGCCTCAAACGGTGCGGCCTGGATGCTGGTGTGGTAGCTGTTATTATACGAAAATTCTACTAGAGGTAGATGTCGCTCCCAGCCGTTACCAAAATCAATCACACATGCCCTAAGCATGTCTTCAAGGGTTTGAATAGTACGTTCAGACTGCCCATCCGTCTGTGGATGATATGCCGTGCTCATGTGTAATCGAGTACCAAAGGACTTGTGCATAGCTTGCCACAACTCAGATGTAAAACGCGAGTCACGATCAGAGATGATGGAGGTTGGCACTCCGTGCCTTGATTCTACTTCCTTTAGGTAGATGTCTGCTAGAGTAGAAAACTTGTCAGTTTCCTTGATAGCCAAGAAGTGTGCAGACTTAGTCAATCGATCCACTATCACCCAAATAGTATCATTTCCGCATTGAGATCTAGGCAGGCCAGTAACGAAATCCATGGAAATTTGCTCCCATTTCCATGTCGGGATCTCTGGTTGTTGAAGTAGGCCTGATGGTTTCTGGTATTCGACCTTGACCCTCGCACAAGTCAAACATTTACTGACGTAGGTTGCTATGTTGGCTTTCATGCTAGGCCACCAGTATGTAGTCTTTAAGTCGTGGTACATCTTATCAGAACCAGGATGTACTGAGTAACGAGACTTGTGCGCTTCATCCATCACAATCTCGCGTAAGTTTCCGTAGAGTGGGACCCAGATACGCCCTGTTACGTAGTAAGCACCGTCTTCCTTTTGTTCTAACCGTTTCCTTGACCCTCGCAGGGACTCAACCTTGATGTTTTCTGCTTTCAATGCTTCAACCTGAGCATCTCGTATCTGAGCGGGAAGACTAGATTGGATGGTAAGTTGTAACGCTCGCACACGTTTAGGTATAGTATCCTTTCGACTGAGGGCGTCGGCCACAACATTGGCTTTGCCCGGATGGTACTTGATCGCACATTCGTAATCATTCAAGAGCTCGACCCATCTACGTTGTCGCATGTTTAATTCCTTTTGGCTTGAAGATATGCTCAAGACTCATGTGATCGGTGTAAATGGTGCACTTGGTACCATACAGGTAATGTCTCCATATCTTAAGTGCGAAGACAACTGCTCCCAATTCCAAGTCGTGCGTAGTGTAGTTCCTTTCGTAAACCTTAAGTTGGCGCGATGCGTAAGCAATGACCTTGTCACGTTGCATCAACACGCAACCAAGTCCTTGGATGGAAGCGTCGCAATAAACCACAAAATCATCTGTGCCTTCAGGCAATGAGAGGATAGGCGCGCTACAAAGTCTATCCTTTAAGTGCTGGAATGCGGATTCCTGTGCATCACCCCAACGATAGGTGACACCCTTCTGAGTCAGTGAAGTGAGAGGTTGCGCAATCTTTGAGAAATCCTTGATAAACCTTCTGTAATATCCTGCCAAACCCAAGAATTGGCGGATTTCTGTTGGTGTACGGGGTGCAGGCCAGTTCTTGATCGAGTCAACCTTGGATGGATCCACATGAATTCCATCCTTGTTTACTACGTGGCCTAGAGAGTGGACTTCGCAAAGCCAGAAGTCACATTTTGAAAATTTGGCGTACAACTGCTCTGTTCGAAGAAGTTTCAAAATAAGCCTCAGGTGTTGCTCGTGTTCTTCCTGACTCTTCGAATAGATCAGGATATCGTCGATGAAAACTATGACAAACTTATCTAGGTAAGGTTTGCACACTCGGTTCATGAGATCCATGAAGACCGCTGGTGCATTCATCAATCCGAAAGGCATAAACAGAAACTCGTAATGCCCATAACGAGTCCTGAATGCTGTTTTAGAGATATCCTCATCTCGGACTCTCAGTTGATGGTAACCTGACCTCAGGTCAATCTTGGAATAGAAACTCGACCCTTGCAGCTGGTCGAATAGGTCCTCAATACGTGGGAGAGGATAACGATTCTTCACAGTCACCTTGTTGAGTTCGTGGTAATCAATACACATTCTGAAGGTACCGTCTTTCTTCTTTACAAATAACACTGGAGCTCCCCATGGCGAAGAGCTAGGGCGAATAAAACCCTTGTCCAAGAGCTCTTGTAGTTGCGAGGACAGTTCTTCAAGTGGGTTCAGATGTCGTCAAAGAAAACAAGGGACATATCTATCGTGTCTGAGGATCCATATCGGCCGTATCAAGATCAAGGAAAAGTACCTGGGGTATCAACATGTTCATGGCCCAATGCTCACTGAGTAACGTTCATAGAGCGTAACTTGTCCAAGCGAGTGTCCGTGGGGAACACTTTTAAGATCGTAGGGTTCAAAAGTATATCGTGTATGGGTGGGGAAACATGAGAAAGGGTAGCCGCAATCGATGCATAAGCGTTTAATAATCCCTAGCAGGGGTTTACCTGATGTCGAAGGTACAGCTGGTTGTACGCAAGTTGGGTATAGTTAGGATAAAGTATGTTGTTGATCGAATATGGCTGTCACGTGGTTAAATCAATCAGAACAAGAATTCAACATAGCAGCATGATTGTCGTACAAGTGTGTAGTGTTAAGATTCACTGAGACTTCCATCAAAAGTCGTCGGACTCGCTCACATGCGAAGGAGGAACAATTCACCAGAATCCATGAACTTAGGTGGGTTTGTGATTCATCAAGTAAGCAACCAAGTTAGGAGGAGTTCCTTGGGTTGTGCGAATGAATCCAAAATACGTCTGCGTAGTCGTGAGGTTCCAAAGGAAAGACGAGAAAATGTGTTCAAGAGAGTATGATCGTATCGACAATACATCACCACCCTCAAGGTTTCAAGGTGTCACACCCCAACCGATGGCGGAATCATCGGGGCGCGGCACTAGGCGAATCAGATTGCTCAAGAGAATCCATAACAACTATGTTGCGATAATATTTAATACATTCGTTATCCCATACTAACAAATAATACAATCACATAAGTTATCACATATTTCTTGTCCTCTCGAACAATACAAATCCGAAAACCTAGATTTTAGTTGAGTTTCTAGACTTCCTAGCTTGATTTGAAATAGTCTGCGATCTAACCTGCAACATACGTTAAAAAAAGTTGTCAATACAAAAGTATTGGCGAGTATACAGGTATGATATGTAGCGTAATAGATTAAAATGTGTAGCGAATTTCCATATGCATAAACGTAACACACGACATATACACTCACAAAGCTGATACTACCAACTAAGTCCTCGATGCTCGAATACGCGATGGCAAACTAGACCCCGTCGGGCGCAATAGTACTATACTAGTCATGGTGGGACGTCGCGAGTATAAGCCCTAGCACATATGCAACTAGCATCACGTATATCTATACATAACAGTTATTCGCAAGTGATAATTCGATTGATTGAATAATTCGTTTGATGAATTCGATTTGTTAGGAACGTATGTTACACCCCAAAAATGCGATTAAAAGGGGGTTCAAGTATACTCACAGTGCGTATTTAGCGAGGATACAACTTGATTGGATCGGTTGCGGGTACGTCTGCGTTAACCATCGAATGATATAGTAAACGATGCACGGTTAAGCGGGAATAGTGTCAAAATGACAGTTATCCAGTCGGATGGTGCTCATCCGGTCGGATAACCCCATCCGGTCGGATGACTGTTGGTTCGGTTCGTTCATTCTGACATTCGATTGGATGACTGGAGTTTGGGTCGGATGACACTTGGTCCGGTCGGATGGCTGTCATCCGGTTGGATGGTACGTTGATTGGGTCGGATGGCTGTCATCCTGGTCGGATGACATGCTATCCGGTCGGATAACATGCTATCTGATCGGATGACATGCTATCCGATCGGATGACATGTGGTCCGTTCGGATGACATGTTGTCCGGTCGGATGACACGTCTGTTTTAGCATCCCGATCAACTGTTTTGGAGTGTTTTTGGAAGGAATACATGCGGTTTTACTGGGACAGTGTAATTTCGTATTAACAATTGAAATTCCATCAGTTCCGACCCGTTCTAACGGCCGGGAATCACCTCGTTCCATCAGATCTGGCCGTTCTTGGCGGTTTCTCATGTTTAACTCGAAATCGCACAGTTCCTTGGTTAAATACATTGATTTTTAGGTGAGATTGTTGTAAAAACACGTGGAAATCACCCAGATCTGAGTCGTTTATGGTGGAATGAGGTCACACCTTGAAGTTCATATGAACTCTTGGTGACATCACCTTAAAACACCTCAAATCAGTAGATTTCCCTGTTAGAAATTGAGTTTTAAAAGACAGAATGATGTAGAATTGAGTGTAGATCATAGAAGTACAAGTTTTAGGTTGAAATCTTACCGGAATCGCGAGGAATCGAGAGAAAAGGGTCCTAGAGCGTGTTTGGTCGAGTGAGAGCTGTCACATCACTGTTTAAGTGATGTGACGTGCTATTTATAGGCAACAGAGAAGGCTGAAGGGTTTTGGGTCGGATGGCCCATCCGTTCGGATGAGGCTGTGCATTCGGATGGCCACTCCGGCGCGGGGGATTTCTCCGTTTTTGGGCGTTGCGATAGTTTTTGGGGTACGCGCTTTCTATAGTTAATTTATATTATATATATATATATATATATATATATATATCACTAGGGGTCGTATTTACGTATCCATATTTCAAAGTTTCGATATAACAATCGGTTTTTGTTTCGAGTGTGCGATTACTAGCGACGTTTCACGGTCATCAAGGAGGGTAGTATAGGTCCTTTCTTGTTGTCATCGTGAACGTTATTGTGTGTTGTGCCACAATGACTGACGGGGTACCACTCACTCGTATTGTCATCATCGTCACGACGACTGGAGCTATAGCACTCACCCGAGAGTCCTTGTTAGCGTTAATTGTCTGCGTTCGACGCATCACGGCCACCGAGGAGGGTAGAATAGGTCCTCACTCAATGCCATCGTGAGTGTTAGTGTTTGTGATATGGTGTAGTGATAATGTATTGCGAAAATATGCGATTATCCTTCGAATAGCGATGTATGCGATATAGTTACATTATGATCCAAATCTCTGGTGCTAGGCGTAACGAGTATATCGAGTAGTAACAACGAACGAAAGTGCGGGTTGTTACAGTCTCCCCTGCTTTAGGAAATTTCGTCCCGAAATTAATCCAACTGGTAGACTTTTGAGAGTTGATCCTGCATAAGTAGCGATACAGCTAGTGATTTGACCGTAAGTTGACAAGCGAGAGCATTTCGAATAAGAGAGATCGATTGCGATAGCGAGAAGGCGACGTAAAGACAAAAGTAATATCCCACGAGTTGGCGTTCCAAAGTACCTCGTGTCGCGGAGTATTCGTTAGTTCGATGCGATTGAAATTTTAAAGAACTTGAAAGGTTTCTCATGACGTAGAATTAACTGAGTCGATCGTTAACCAACGTTACAAGAAGCGTTCGTTGTTAGATATTCAAAAGGAATTTTGGATGGAAATCTCGAAAATTTCCTGTTACGTATGGCCAACTGAGTCGATGTTAACCAACGTTGCAAGGAAGTTTAGGTTTTACACATTTTAAGGAATTCGAAGATGAAAACTGGGGTTACAAAAACTCTCCTACGACATGGGTCCAGCTGAACTTGATGTTGAACCAACGTCTCAAGAAAGTCTTGTTTTTGATATTGCAAAAGGTTTTAAGGAAAAATTGGACTCATGAAAGCTCCCCTTGGACATGGAGTTAAGCTAGTTCGATGTTACCTCCACACTGTGAGGAAATTTCACTTGTCCAATGGTTTTAATAAAAATTATATATATATAAATCAGTTTTTAACAGTTTGAAAAGTTACTTAACATCGAGCCCCACTTGGCACTTTCTTACGAAAGTTTGTTAATATGATTGAAACACTTATTTATAGGAAGTACCAGCGGCGTATCCACCATGTTTCTCCCATATTACTTCCGTTTCGTGAGGCGGTGTCATGGGTGCTGATATGACACAGATAGAATTGCGCTACCTCGGTCCATTCGATAGGAAATCGGACCGAGTCGAAAATAGAATCGAATAGGTTAAACAGGCGAGTTGAATTGCGAACGTAGTTATATCAGCGTGTGCGAGTAGCCTGTTGACACAAAACATTTATGTGTCGCGTCTGGGTAGGCGTCGAGCGACAAGAGATAAGCGAATAGCGCGTTTTCGATTTGATTCCACTTCGAACCCACATGGCACGTTTCCACGAGAGTTTGCTAACATGGCGAAACACCACGTTTAACCAGGTTAGTTTTGCCTCGTGAAGCGGTGTCATGTGTACTAATACCACAAAGACTGCAATGAACACTAAGCGAGCGATAAGTGGTACACGATACGCGAATAAGCGGTAGACTATACACGATAAGCGATAAGCGATTAGATGATTAAGCGAATAACTCAACACAACACCAGTAATGACGGCGGCGATAAACGAATCACGATAATTGGCAGTTGTTGCGTTGCAAGCGAGGGAGGTATACACGATTTATGCGGTTCGATTTGATTGATTAACACCACAGAGTTTAACTAACACCAGACCCCACATGGCCTTTTTCCACGAAAGGCCGCTGATATGACTAAAACGCCCTGCTTTAACCATATGAGCTTCATTTCGTGAAGCGAGGTCATGTGTGCTAACTTAACACAAATATCACAGATAACGGTAGGCGATAGCGATAGATTGATACACAGCAAGCGATATAGATTCACATAATAAGCGATAGAGGTTCACATAATAAGCGATAGAGATTGCGAGATGCACATGATAAGCGATTGCGATTAGCCGAGTTTTGTTTCGAATAAGCTTAAAGTTACGTTGCGACGCATCACGGTTATCGAGGAGGGTAGAATAGGTCCTCACTCAGACAACATCGTGAACGTTAATGTGCTTGATGAGATTGGCCGCGACAGACTTACGACCAGTCTTGCGTCGATGCAATTGCCCTGCGAGGTAGACTCCCAGAGTCCATCGATGAGGCGATTACACTGCATTTGCAGACTTACGACAAGTCTCGCGATGATGCGATTTAGTTGTTACGCCTTGCGATTGAATGTAGTGCGTTGAAAATAATCACAATATTATAATAGGTCTAATAACGTTCAACTCCACGTGGCACTTTCTGCACGAAACTTCGGTAGTACGGTAAAGCACACCTTGCTTTACCCCTATTACTTAAATCTCGTGTTTCGGTGTCATACTTTGTTGAAACGCTTGTGGCACCTCAGAATTTACTACGACCTCCGTGCACTGACCCAAGTAATCCCGTGTGCACCCGTGATTAATCGTTCCTTGCACGTTTATCGTTCCTCGTTCTAAGAGTGTAGTGAGGGTAAAACACATTATTTCGTGATATAGTATATAGTATGTGTGTGAATCTAGTCTAAGTGCGATGATTAGAGAGTGGGAGAGAAAACGAAAACGAGAGTCAACGTTAGGCATAGTGGCAACATTGAGTAATAGAGTAGGTTCAAAACTTAGAAATTAACGTCGAAAATCGTATCATTACAACTTTATGCTACGCTTGCTAGGTGGTTGGTGTTGAAGACTTTTGCTAGAGCTGTTGTTGTTGTACTCAGGTTCGTGGTTTGTTGCGGCAGTTGCGGGTGAAGTGACCGTAACGGTTGCAGTTATTGCAATAGCGACAGTCAGCCCCAATTGGATGATGATAGGTACATAAGTAACACTGGGGATGAGCTCCAGTGTAAGCTCATTTTGGAAACACCAGAACTGCTTGAAGTGGCTTCGGTTGTAGCAGTTCGGTTGTTGATGAGCTCGGGCTTGAAATCTTTCGTTTGCGGCTGGGTTTGTCGGTGTCTTGCGAAGTGGTGTCGTCGTTGGAGGATTCGTCTGAGGACTCACTTGCAGAATCTTTGGCCGAGTTGTTGGAAGATCCGTTGGTAGATTTTTCAGAAGAATCGGCGGCAGATTCGTCAGAAGAATCGTTAGCAGATTCGTCAGAAGAATCGTTAGCAGATTTGTCAGAAGAATCGTTAGCAGATTCGTCAGGAGAATCGTCAGCACATTCGTCAGGAGAATCGTTGACAGGATTGTCTGAAGAATTTATGGCGATTGCTTGATAAGATTGCTTGATAGGATTCTTGGAGGAAAACCCTTCCATGAGTCGTTTGTTGTTGATTTCTGCGGCTAAGCGGTAGGTTTCTTCGATGGTAGCTGGTCTTGCAGCTTCGACAAAATCACCCACACACTCAGGCAAGCCGCGAATGTACTTCGAAATGGCTTTTTCTAAAGTGTTGACTTGACTTGGGCAGATTATGCTAAGCTGTTTGAACCTTGTGGTGTAGCCAGCGTTGTCACTTTCGACTTGCTTGATTTTCCAGAATTCGTCTTCCAGTTTCTGAATTTCGTGAGGAGGACAGCTTCATGAGCTCTTTCAGCTCATCCCAAGAGAGAGTGTAGGCTACAGAGGTTCCATGTTTGTTTTGTTCGGCGGTCCACCAGTCGAGTGCTCGCGATTGAAATACAACAGTAGCGCAAGTGGTACGGAAACTATCGGGACACCCACTTTGAAGGAGGGTAACTTCGATAGAGTCGAACCACTGGAGTAGTTGAGGTACACCTCCTTCACCCGTGAACTCCATCGGATCACAGGCCTTGAAGTGTTTGTAAAGAAAAGTAGATTGTGGCTCTTTTGTCTTGACGTCTTCCGAAGCTCGAGAGTTGCTAAGAGAGTGCACTTGAGCGACGATCTGGGGAATCATTTCGGCCACTCCCTTGACCACAAGGGAGGCGATCCTCTTCTCGTCCCTTCGTTTGGCTCGTCTCCTTGCTGGCATCCTCGAAGTAGAGTTGTTGGAAGGCATCTAGACAGGAAGAGACTTGGAGTGAGATTCGATCATAATGATTTTTGAGTTTTGCGATGCGATTGAGCGCGTTCAAAACTTGATGCGATAGTATAGTAGTAATGCGAATCACATAGGAGTCACGTAGGAGACACGAAATTCCTAAGTTCTCACACAACGCGTTGAAGTGAGAAAGCGAGATCGAAGGCGATAGATTATGCGCTAGTTTTGTTGCGAACATTCGGGTTTCGTTTTAGATTACGATGGCTGTGCGATTCGTGCGTTGATAAAGCAGGGAGTGAAAATCGTTAAATCGAGAATCGATAAAGCACAACGTTTCAAAATACACAAACGTAAATAAGTTCCAACCAGTTGTAAAATCGGCGGGTCGTATGATAGAGTGCCTTGGGTGTTTAGGCGTCGACTACCCAAGGTAACCCATTTACTCCTGACAAGTTCGTGCATGCACGTTGACCTAGAAGACTTCATGCTTCCACTGGGATGCAGCTCATGGCATTCGTCTTCCTAGTCATCACGTGGCTCGAGTTATCGTGATAGTCGAGTCCTTGGTGAGAGCTTTTTGAAAACCAGTTTATAGAGAATGGAACGGCTTATTAAGGTACGGGTTTCACCCCTGACTTAACAACTTCGTTTCTAATTGTGGTTATGCTCTTTGGATAAATTCGTGAGTTCCACTAGATTTCGAAATGGAGACTTTCGTCGAGATGTGGATGTCACTCCTAACTCGATGAAAGGTTCTCGTGCTAGAAAAATGCGCTGAGTGAGCGATCTCATCGAGAGTTCTTGGTTTTCACACCTGGTCTCGACTGGATCACTCGGTTTTGTTATGCGAGTACTTTCGAAACATGTGTATTGTGTCAGCCTTAGGAAAGGCTAAGTAGTATTTCAGCCTTAGGAAAGGCTTCTTCGTGTGAAGCTGTAGTACGCGATGTTCACACAAAGTTGTAGCTTTTAGCAATTTCGATCGAGAGTATCAAGTAGGCCCGATACAACCCTACTGGGTTCGTACGAGTCGGCCTGTTGGTACTTAGACTATAGACTAGGTCAATTTCTAAGACGTCGACCCGAACTAGGTCGAGTCTGGCCTAATTCCCTATAGTTATGGCTCTGATACCAATCTATCACACCCCAACCGATGGCGGAATCATCAGGGCGCGACACTAGGCGAATCAGATTGCTCAAGAGAATCCATAACAACTATGTTGCGATAATATTTAATACATTCGTTATCCCATACTAACAAATAATACAATCACATAAGTTATCACAGATTTCTTGTCCTCTCGAACAATACAAATCCGAAAACCTAGATTTTAGTTGAGTTTCTAGACTTCCTAGCTTGATTTGAAATAGTCTGCGATCTAACCTGCAACATACGTTAAAAATAGTTGTCAATACAAAAGTATTGGCGAGTATACAGGTTTGATATGTAGCGTAATAGATTAAAATGTGTAGCGAATTTCCATATGCATAAATGTAACACACGACATATATACTCACAAAGCTGATACTACCAGTTAAGTCCTCGATGCTCGAATACGCGATGGCAAACTAGAGCCCGTCGGGCGCAATAGTACTATACTAGTCGTGGTGGGACGTCGCGAGTACAAGCCCTAGCACATATGCAACTAGCATCACGTATATCTATACATAACAGTTATTCGCAAGTGATAATTCGATTGATTGAATAATTCGTTTGATGAATTCGATTTGTTAGGAACGTATGTTACACCCCAAAAATGCGATTAAAAGGGGGTTCAAGTATACTCACAGTGCGTATTTAGCGAGGATACAACTTGATTGGATCGGTTGCGGGTACGTCTGCGTTAACCATCGAATGATATAGTAAACGATGCACGGTTAAGCGGGAATAGTGTCAAAATGACAGTTATCCAGTCGGATGGTGCTCATCCGGTCGGATGACTGTTGGTTCGGTTCGTTCATTCTGACATTCGATCGGATGACTGGAGTTTGGGTCGGATGACACTTGGTCCGGTCGGATGGCTGTCATTCGGTCGGATGGTACGTTGATTGGGTCGGATGGCTGTCATCCTGGTCGGATGACATATGGTCCGTTCGGATGACATGTTGTCCGGTCGGATGACACGTCTGTTTTAGCGCCCCGATCAACTGTTTTGGAGTGTTTTTGGAAGGAATACATGCGGTTTTACTGGGACAGTGTAATTTCGTATTAACAATTGAAATTCCATCAGTTCCGACCCGTTCTAACGGCCGGGAATCACCCCGTTCCATCAGATCTTGCCGTTCTTGGCGGTTTCTCATGTTTAACTCGAAATCGCACAGTTCCTTGGTTAAATACATAGATTTTTAGGTGAGATTGTTGTAAAAACACGTGGAAATCACCCAGATCTGAGTCGTTTATGGTGGAATGAGGTCACACCTTGAAGTTCATATGAACTCTTGGTGACATCACCTTAAAACACCTCAAATCAGTAGATTTCACGGTTAGAAATTGAGTTTTAAAAGACAGAATGATGTAGAATTGAGTGTAGATCATAGAAGTACAAGTTTTAGGTTGAAATCTTACCGGAATCGCGAGGAATCGAGAGAAAAGGGTCCTAGAGCGTGTTTGGTCGAGTGAGAGCTGTCACATCACTGTTTAAGTGATGTGACGTGCTATTTATAGGCAACAGAGAAGGCTGAAGGGTTTTGGGTCGGATGGCCCATCCGTTCGGATGGCCCATCCGTTCGGATGAGGCTGTCCATTAGGATGGCCACTCCGGCGCGGGGGATTTCTCCGTTTTTGGGCGTTGCGATAGTTTTTGGGGTACGCGCTTTCTATAGTTAATTTATATATATATATATATATATATATATATATATATATATCACTAGGGGTCGTATTTACGTATCCATATTTCAAAGTTTTGATATAACAATTGGTTTTTGTTTCGAGTGTGCGATTACTAGCGACGTTTCACGGTCATCAAGGAGGGTAGTATAGGTCCTTTCTTGATGTCATCGTGAACATTATTGTGTGTTGTGCCACAATGACTGACGGGGTACCACTCACTCGTATTGTCATCATCGTCACGACGACTGGAGCTATAGCACTCACCCGAGAGTCCTTGTTAGCGTTAATTGTCTGCGTTCGACGCATCACGGCCACCGAGGAGGGTAGAATAGGTCCTCACTCAATGCCATCGTGAGTGTTAGTGTTTGTGATATGGTGTAGTGATAATGTATTGCTAAAATATGCGATTATCCTTCGAATAGCGATGTATGCGATATAGTTACATTATGATCCGAATCTCTGGTGCTAGGCGTAACGAGCATATCGAGTAGTAACAACGCACGAAAGTGCGGGTTGTTACACAAGGAGTGATCACTAATGATCGAAGATCGAGCCTTCCAAATTCTCTAAGCGAGTGCGTGTTCGTTTCAGTATCTCAACATGGAGTAGCGAGAACGTAATGTCACTGTGGTAAGGGAGTGATGGTTTGATCTAAGCCAATGGTAGACATTGGACGTATCATTAGTCAATAATCATGTGTCGGTGCAAGAGCTAGTGCAAAGATCCCGCATATTTAAGAAAAACTATCATGAAATTAAAGCACGTCTCTTGTAGTGTAAGGTGGGTCAGGTAAACGTATAAATTATCGTGTTCGCCGGTGGGTTGAGTGATCCATATCTCCGTCCCCAAATGTCCTGAAGACTATTTCACCAGTAATGGTATTCATTCGCTGAGTTGGGTATACGAGAGAGCTAATAAACCATCCAACAGGGTGATAAGGTAGTCTTGTGATCGGTGAAAATCGTGGTATGGTTGTTGGCATTTCGTTAAATCAGTTGCCAAATCGAAGAAACAGGGAATTAATGAGGTTCATGCGAAGAATCGAGCGAAAACAGTGGTCCACCAATAACAGAAGAATTCAACCAAGTAATCTGTTGCTTAGAAGCAATTCTAGTAGTGAGGTGTGGCGGCACGACACAAAAAGGGAAGTTCGTTGCATCACGATCACGGAAGTATATCACTTGTCCAAAACAGAGTTTGGTTGGTAGGGTTGCGAGTTGCAAAGCGACGAACGCGCGTAACTGTGGCTGCTTCGTTTCAGGTAACGACGACCAGTGGAGATGATGAGGTTCGTTAACAGGGATGCGTGGGTATAGTTCTCCAAAACCCGAGTTCGTTTGAGCCAGGTATGGTCTTCGCGAATGTTGACGTACAAGCCGAATGTACGGAGGGTCAAATGGCGACGTCATGTCGAGATGATCGTACGAATAGATAGAACGCATAAACAGTCGTTGTAGCGGGGTGACGAAAAAAGAATTTGACCATCACACGTCAAGTTTCAGGTAAACAGTTGGGTGTCATAAAGAGCACATTCGGGCTAGTAGATAACATGCTACTACTCTAACTAGGCATACCATGTGCAACCCACAATGTAAATGTAAACTAGCAAGCAGGCAATACATACATAAATCATACCACCTAGAGTGTTGAGTCTTGCACGTGGAGCGAAGCGTCGTTGTGGATCGTTGAGCACTAAACAAGTTATAGTCTGGTTTTTATCAAAAAGATCTTTCCCCTTTTTAAAACCAAGTTCACTATAACCAATGGCTCTGATACCAATCTGTCACACCCCCAAAATCCACCATGCGGAGTATCACCGCTTGGAGGCGTGGCATGACCAGGATCAAGCCACCAATCATATTGAACAATGTATTTAAGATAGTTAAAATCCAACCACACAATATAATTGGTGTTCAAACATAAGTTATCAAATTCCAGTTAAACAGCGGAAGCATCAATTGTTAAAACCAAAACATAAGTTATAAGTTTAGTAAGTTTAACATGGCACACGCTATCCATGTCCCACAACGACTCCTCCCGCTCGTGCAAGCTCCATAGATACCTAACGACCTGCAAGGCATGTAACAACGAGTCAACAACAAAGTTGAGCGAGTTCACAGTAGGTGTTTGTTATAAAGTAGTTTCTCAAGAACTATGAGTTTGTTTGCAACTACCAGTTAAATCAGCTTTCCTTGTTTTCCAAACCATAAATGGTGGGGGCTACCCCATGTTGTGAACCACTAGACTAGATGTATATTTAAGTGTCCTTCCCAATCTGAGGACAGAGGTACATATTAAATACGTAGGTTTAGTGCTGGTGCCCTTCCCAATCCGAGGACAGAGGTACGTATAAGAATACGTAGGTTTAGAACTGGTGCCCTTCCCAATCCGAGGACAGTGGAATGTAGTGAATACGTAGGTTTAGCGCTGGTGCCCTTCCCAATCCGAGGACAGTGGTACGTAGTGAATACGTAGGTTTAGCGCTGGCGTCCTTCCCAATCCGAGGACTGAGGTAAGTAGTCTAGTAGTGGTGAAAGTATAAGTTCCGTCTTAGCTATTTAATCCCATTCCCAACCCACCGGGAATCCCATGCCTTAAGAGTGTGAACTCACCTTGGTTTGCTCGGTTAGATTAATTACTCTAATAATCAGGAATCAAGTACGTCCTAATAAGGTACAGATAATAATCAGTTTCTCGTGCATGCATAACACGTATCCTACGTACGGTTTATCTACTCATTACTTCTATCACATAGCACGCACCAACGTTAACATTTCACACCCATATAAACATTCCATCTATACCCATTCAAAAGCAAACATACGATATTGCACATAACACTTTCATAGACATATAACATGTTAGATCATTCTCAGATAACCTACCCGACATTTAGACACGCAAATTGCTACTTATGTCGTTTCAGCTTTAACATTCAAAACTGGCTATTTTCAGGAATTTTAATAAAATAGTTAACTTGCTCCAAAAATTCCCAAACTTTTACAGAATGTTTTAAACAATCCAAATATTACTGTGTAAAAATATCGGGATCCAATTCATTACCAATATTTTATAAAAAATCATTTACCAGACTGCAATCAGATTCGTCACTTTCTGACTGCAGTCCACAGAATAATTCATTTAAAATTCATCGTAAGTCCGATTGATGAAATTCCAGTTGGAGCATTACAACGACATCAGTGGTCATCTACAGTACAAATTTCATGAGCTAATTCAAGTTATAACGAAAAACATAACACACATTTTCTGCAGTAAAAAAGCAGCTTTTGCTGCTGTGAAAAACGACCCTTTAAAAATAGCAAACGAAGTCCAAAAATTATGATTCTAGTGCCATTAGAACCGTATTTCTAAATAACATGTTATAGACTCAAGAAAATCAATTTTTCGTTAAGTTACGACCTGGTTACAGCTGACTGAAGGCGGTTGTAACGGTTTGACAGCTTCCTGTTTTCAGCTTATAGCGCTCTAACGCAAGTTCTATTTGTTCCGTTAACATGTTTATTGATCAACAACGACATTTAACATCACTTGCAGCAGGTTATTGTTTATTTAACTCAGATTTATCATGTCAAGTACCATTGTTCATAACATATTTCTAGAGTACAAGTTTTCATCAAGTAACCATTATTAACATAAACAGGACAACATCATACTAGCATTATTTCATCCTATTATATCTTTTAACCATTAATAGTAGAAGTAAACAAGGTTAATCAAGAACTTACAACTAGCTTTAAGCTAGGGAAGAACACTAGTGAAAAGATGATGAAAATGATGTGAGAAAGCAAGTAATGAAGCCCCTTGATGATCCACAAGCTTCAAACTTCACAAAGCACCTCCTAACACAATGAATGGAGCTTGAAATGGATGGATATGGTGGTGTTAAGGTGGTGGTGGTGGCGGTTGTAAGTGAGCCGAGAGGGGAGAGAGAGAGTGAGAGAGATGGGGTGGAGTTTGTGAAGTGTGAGATATGAAATGATTTTAGGATCCCTTTGTCATACTTATAGCCATACCTCCAATATCTTGTCCAAGATAACAAGAAAAATCTAATTAAAATAAGAAGTAAAATCTTTGAGGTATGGTGTGGAGATATGGTGGTGATGGTGACTGATTGGTTAGGGGGGGGGGGGGGTTAATTGAAAGTATTTTGGTGAAAGGTGGGTAAATAATAGTTAGATTCCAAGTATATACTTACATGTTTTTAGTTAGTTGATATCTAGTGGGCGTTATGGTGTACGGGGATCATAACTAGCCAAGAAATAATAAAACAGTGTTTCTAGTAAAATTTTGGTGTTCCGGGAAATGTCCGGTTGTTCGGTTAGATACCGGTTCGTTAAAGTGCTAAGTTGTTCCGTTTAGTGTCTTTTATGTATCTTTTTGTAACACTTTTAATTCCTAACACTTAGGAAAGCATACAGGACTATTTAGTCAATTTTCTGCACAAGACTAGTATGTTAACAAGCACATGTAAATATGGCAC
Organism: Helianthus tuberosus; assembly: GCA_030545235.1. Taxonomy (NCBI): domain Eukaryota; kingdom Viridiplantae; phylum Streptophyta; class Magnoliopsida; order Asterales; family Asteraceae; genus Helianthus; species Helianthus tuberosus. The sequence continues at coordinate 10,211 of JARYGA010027973.1, read as the reverse complement.
AGTAATCAGAAAGCAGTTAAGTAATTCAACACAGTCATCAAGCACTTTAATTAACATTAATAAATCGTACGGATACATGTAATTATGAGGGTTGTCACATCACCTAATGTGTTTGGTCGGATCCTAATGATCGACCAAACAGGCCGGGTTCAGAAGTCTAAGCGGTTGTTTAGACCGCTTACCTTACGACCCTATATAAGCACTAATCCTAGAGTTACAAGCTAAACATGTTAGAACATGTTTAACAAGGTTTGAAAACAGGTTTGGTATCAAAACAAAGGGTTTTGATACCCAAGAGTAGTTTGGTTGCAAAATACGTGCTAAAGCGTATTTTGACCAAAACTACGACTCGTCACTACACCTAATCAACGTGGTAATCAGTAGGTATAGTCACTAGGGACTATAACCATCGTGATTACGCTCACGTTGCGAAGTTCAAACGAACTTTGTGTTGACCATAAACTGGTCAAAGCTGAAAGTCAAACACTGTTTGACTTTCATGCTAAAAACGCATAAAAGAACGAAAGAGGACTTACAAAGGGTCCAAGAATGGAAATCTAGATCCAACTTGCTCAGGTATGAGGTGCTAACCCCAACTTAGAGCAAATAGATCAGATTGTGTGAGTTGCAACAATGAAATGGATGGGTATTTATAGATTTCCTTAAACCGTTAGGATTGTTTATCGAAAACCGAGCTTCAATCTCAACCATCCACTTGGGCACACTGATTTCTAAAACCATGGGAGCCCCTAAACCAGCCCATAGGAACCACAAAACCATTTGCAAGACTTGGGAACAGCTGGATCAAGCTGGAACACAATTTTGCTGATCTGGGGGGCCCTTATGGACTGTATGGATATGTGCTTATGGTCCGTAAGACTTGTGCAGGTCAGCAAGTTTGAAATTTGGCAGAACAAGCCCCTGTGACTCCAAACTTGATTTTTGATGCATTTTGACACGTTTAAGCCCTGTTAACCCCCATTTTAAAGCTATAAAATGAATTTAAAGTATAGGGAACTTAAAACATGCTCAAAAACATCTCGGATGTCGGTTTGTTTGGTCGTACGATTGTGTTATTCGATTAATTACGACGGAAGTCGTAACGGACGCAAAAACGATCCAAATTACGCGACGAATGGATTTTTATCAAGCCAATCACTAAAACATAATATTTTAATGATTACATAAATTTTTGGATGTCCAGATGTATTTAGAACGTAAGATATGCGCGAAATTGCAAACTTATGCACTTTTTGACGCTTTTAGTCCCTGAATGACCAAAAAGTTTATTTTAGCACACCAAACACCTCAAAGCCTATTTCTAAGCTATGTAAAGGATATTTAGGGCATATTTAACTTATGATCAAGTTCCGGAATGTTCGTTACTGTTGGGATTGAACCCTACCAGAGGAACAGATAATTAAAGCCAAAACCGGATCAAAACAGGGGATTCACAATAAGCAGCCGTTTACATTAGACTTTCCCCTTGAAAGTGATTATAACATCTGATGCCCTCTATCCACTGTCCGTATACAACAGCTGCTGCCCTTCAAACTGCTGATGAAGCCTTAAAAGACTGATGAAAGGTTAAAGCTCTGCTGGTTAAATCTACTGATGACAAAGCACTGCCCACTCAAGGACTGATCAACTTTGAGGAAAGCACTGATAGAAGAAGATAGCAGTAGTTTAGTGTATTAATTGTCTTATGTAGAATCAGTGGTTAAGATTAGCAGTGTTTGTATAGGAACAGTGGTTACAGGTTGTTAGGCTGTTAGACGTCGCTTTCATGGTGACGTCAGCTGAGATGTCTCAGTGGTTTGGTTTGCCTATAAATGGAGCAGTACTCTGTACTGTTACATTTGATTGACTGAGCGAGTTCTTATCCTCATGTCTAATCCTTTCATCCTGTGTGCAATTAACCATGGAGTATCTGGCTGAGGGGGAGTTTAGTTTGTAAGCTTGCTTTGTAATCTTTTGATTTGCTTTGTAACCTTTCGACTGATGAAAAGCATGTGTTTATCAAAAGTATTTTCTTCTTTGATTGTGTTTACAAAGTTTGTATTCATTTCCGCTGCATATCTCATTGAATCATGTTTATTAATTGTTCATTTATTACAAACAAACCCAATCATGAGAGCCTCCGATCCTAACAATTGGTATTAGAGTCTGGACAGTCAAATTCGATCTAACAATCAATTTGACATAACAGTTCAGCTCAAAATTCATTGATACTAAGGTTGATTGCATTTAGTTGAAAAACTGAGTAACGAGTGATCACGTTCAAAGTTGCTATTCAAAAACTCTGTAAAACAACCAAGATGTCATAAGACACACAAAATTCACACAACAAGTGATGTCATACATAAATCACCTATAGGTTTCAGATCTGGAAATATATCTGTTAACTATGGTGTAATTATCTTCTTTACAAAATTAATTTCAAAATTGTTGTTATGAAGTTTTGTGCTGTATCCATCGTGTTTTCAGCTAAAGTATGTACCTCAGGTCGACAAAAACCTATGTTCATAAAAACATTGATGTTTTTGTTTACATAAAAAGAGGGAAACTAAAACTTTAGTTATTTAGATCTTATGTATTGAAAAACAGGTTGAGAATCCTTCAAATGGACCAAAATCAATTTTGTTAAGAATACATTAAGAAAATCAGCAGTAAAAAATGTCCAGATCATGGGTGATGTGAAATTTGGCATAAGCATGTGCAGAAATGACCAAATCTCTCAAAACATTACTGCAAAATGATTTTGGAATAAGTATTCCTTCAATAAAACCTCCCTGTGAGTATTTCAGTACTTATGAATGGGAAGGGTAAAAAGGGAAAAAGAAAAATTTCAAAATCTCAAAAGTGTGTTTATCTCAAAACTTTTGTAGTCAAAAGAAAAGAGCATAAATGTAAAACACTTAAGAGTCCAAATTGAGGGTAACGATGGTCATAAAAAAAAACTGTGTGCATTCAATGGTTCAGGGAAGTTCAGGTAACAATAGTATCCCCAGTAAGTAAACTTACAAGGGGACTAGACAAGCTATAAGAATAATCACATGGTAACAAAATCTATAACAGGGTTTTCAAAAACTTATGTGTACATGTGTCCTCATTTTTGCAATCAACTGACAAGAAAATGGTACCAAACAGTGGTCAAAATGTATTTACAATTTCATACCACTGTTGTCAAACCACTGACCATTTTCATAAACTTGAGATTGATATGATTATGAGTTTTTATTGGAAAATATACCAGATCCTTTTGGTGCTGTTTTCAGAAAATCCTTTAATTATTTTTCTGAAAAAGGAATTTCTCAAATAAAGCAGGATATATTATTCTTTATTTTCCTTAAGACTAATATATTTTACTTTTACTGGTTTTTGGTAGTAAAAGTTTCAATCTCCTGTCAGGATATAGAACCTTTATTTTTTTGGTGATATTATCCTCGAAAATGAATCAAAAGGAAATGGTATATGTGTCAAGGTCAAGGTCATGTCAAACTCAAGTTTGATTTTAACACAGATCAAAGATTGATTGCTAACAAATTTTAAAGCACTGGGATACTAAACCACTGTCAGGAATCTATAAAAGTTTCAAAACCTGTAATTGACATGTGGCAAAAACTTGAATGAAAATCTCTGTAAAAGCTGCTGACAAATTGAACTTGACAATTTGCATCTAAAAAGTATTTTGTTAAGGATAGCAATCTTGCAGATATTTCAGAATCACCATCAACAGATGTTGGATATGATATTGTGATTTCACAAGATAAAATCATTCCTTTCATCAGAACAGCAGATGCTCAAAATATTTGTCAAAAGCTTATCCACTGGTGCACTAAAAGGTGTTGATATACTAGTCTTCAAATCCTTACCATTACCTTACCCCTAATCACTGTTTTGTTCAAACATCTGCTTTCTAACTACTGTCCACTGCTGAAAGTCAACCCCTGTTCTCTCATTTTCCTGATAAGCACTGATGCTCACAATCAGTGTTTTATCCACTGATGTGCTATCTACTGATAGTAAAAATCATCCACTGTTATCACATTATTACCGTTGTAACCACTGATGCCTGCTTCATCAGTGGCTCTCAAAACAACTGTCCTCCATAAAACATCTCTTCATCAGCGGTTGACACGTGGTCAGTTTTTAGCCTTCAGATCTTTGTAACCGCTGCCACATCAGCGTTCATTCTTTTCCCTAAATAAAACCCTGATCAAAACCCCAAACAGGGTTTTATACTGTCGAATTGAATTCCAAAATTCTCTTCTCAAAGCAGTTTCCAACTTTCATCTCAAATCATTCTTCGCTCCTCTTCATCAAAATGACGAAATCAAAATCAAAATCAAAATCAAAACCAAAACCATCCTCATCTCCCAAAGAGGACAATCAAATGGCTGCTGAACCCATTGAAATCCCATACAAATCCCCGCACAACTACTTGGGTCTACTCACAAAACCCACCAACAATCACACCTTCGATTCCATCATCGACATTATATCTGCGTCAAAGTACAAAACTTTGCTTACAGCAGATGCTCCAATCTACCAACAAACCCAGAGAGAGTTTTGGAAAAATGCTACGCTTGAAAAACAAGACGATAAAGTCATAGCCATCAACTCCTCCATACAGGGTAAAGCGATTCAAATTACTCCTCAATCCATCTCGGAAGTCTTTAAACTCGATGATCAGAAAGGTAAAACATCTTTTCCCAAAAACGAGTTGAAAACTGATTTTCTGAAAAGGGGGTATGCAGAACAAACAAAAAGAGATACCTTACAAAAAGGTTTCTTTCCGTCTGCACCTAGATTTTTATTCCACACACTTTTGATGTGTGTTTCAAATAAAACAACTGCTTTTAAAGAAATACCATTGAAGATCCAATGTCTGGGTTATGCTATTTTAAATAATGAAAATTATAACTATTCCCAGGAAATCTTTGATGATATGGTGAAAAATGTTGATAGCAAAGCATTTTTACTTTTTCCAAGGTTTCTAAGCTACTATTTTGAACAAAAATTTGAAAAGAAAAATGAAAATCTGCTCAAACAAGGTGTTTATTTTCAAATAAAAGGTTTAACATATGAAACATTCACTAGAATGTTAGCACCTTTAAAAACAAAAGCAGAGGTGCCTGAGCAGAATTTAGCAGTTACCACTGCTCCTCAGGTATCAACTGCTGAGCCCACTGCTCTAGGTGATCATAGCAGCACAACCACTGCTTTGAAACCCACACCTGTTGTAACAACCCTCGGTAAAACCAAAACCCTCATAATATTCCGACTCTTTAAATATACTATAAAATGTCTCAATATGTTTTATATTATACCCCGTATGCGAAAACCGAGCCTAAATTATGTTATAATTTATAAAAATAAAATAAATATAAGTTGAGGCGGGCCGCCTAGACCCACCCCAACATATCAAGCGGGCCGAATTAAGACCAGAGTTTGACTCCGCTGATTCTTTAAGTTCATGCGGGCCGATTCAACTTAAGCTTACATTAAAGCGGGCCGCGCGGACTCATGATACGCAGATGCATCCGGTGCTGACACGTGTCGCAATCGTGTCAAGTCTACTAGCTGACTGGTCAAAGCTATAGGTGGACGCGGGCCGCCTGAGGGTTAGCCTTATCGAAAGTGGGCCGCGTGGAGACCAGATTACACAACTATAAATAGCAGACATCAGTTTTCGAATTCCGTCGCTCACATCTTTCTCTCAATCTCGAAATCTCTGATATTAAGCTTAATATTTTGGGTATTATACCCCTATTTAGCGAGGTTCTGCTCCGTTGTAAGTATTATAACCCCGGTTTCATAATAGTTACGCTGCCCGATCGATTTAGGGTTCCGTAACAACTGTCGTGGTTCTGCCCGACGTAGTTGTTGGAATACCGTCTCGGGGAGGGTATTATTAATAATTTCAAAGGGTTATGGTACTAACCAATGTACATTTGTATAAATTATAGATTATACTCAGGAAATCCCTACGAAAAGCCTAAGATAGCAATGTGAGTAATCTTCTTTTTGTTAACAGTTTTTACAAAACCTTAAATGCTTTACAATGAAATTAAGCAGTATGTGAGTCTTTGTAGTTCTTCCATTACTGCCGGTATTTGGGGTTTTGTATACAAAATTATTACTTGCGAGTAATAAGTCGGGACGACAGTACGTTACCATTGGATAACGAGTTAGCCAATGCGTAATATGACCCACAAGTCAAGGATTGACAGTACTGAATGAGTAATTGGGTAGAAATAAACAATGTGATCGCCCTCAATACTGTGTTAATTGATAAAATGTTTATTGATTAAACTGGGATTCACTCACCAGTATTTCCCGCTGACAAAATATTTTTAAAACATGTTTCAGGTAACACAATGTGAAAGCCAACTGGGATAAAGCCAGCTCGAGAGCACTGACGGCTTGGAAAATAAGTGGCTATAAAAGTTATCTAAGAAACAATGTTTTAAATTAAATAAAATAGGGTTTGTCCCTATAAATGTATTGTAATAAGAAACTTGGGTTTTGCCCATGTATTTATTAATATCAAGCATGGTGGTTTTACTCTGATCATCATTTCCTAACTACGGTCCTGATGAAATTCCGCTGCAAGATTAAATAAAACTGATACCACCACACTCTGAGTTCACGTCCGCCCGTTCCCGGGGATCAGGGATCGGGGGTTGTGACAGAAGGTGGTATTAGAGCCTAGCCACTGGTCTGAGCCAAAGAAGTGTTCTGCTGACACTTAAATTCTAAATTTTGTGTTAGGAAATAATTACGGAAATACATGCATAACTGTAATTATTGGTTATGTGTTATTTGACTATCTGTTAGTTTTCAGTATGAGTGATCAAGGGCCATCAGACGTGAATCGTCAGTTAGCTGATTCACCTAAGAGTGAAGGTACATCATCACAGCCTGCCCTCTCGGGGTATGTTGCTGATCAGGAAGACGGGATATTTGCCTTTAGAGCTAAATCTGAAGAACCATTTCCTACTAAGAAACGAGGATGGTTCAGTAAAGAAGCTTTTGTTCGTAGAAAAAGAATGAGGAAATTGCAACAGCAAAGGGCTTTAGCAGCTATTAAGAGAGAGACAGATGCCCAAACTCAAGAAATACTTAATAGAAGCCTAGCTAATTTTCATATCTTAGCTACGACTGCTGCTGACCCAAGTCTGGAACAATTAGTAGCCCCACAACCACAAAACCCAGAACAGCCCATGGAAATAGAAAATCAGGAAAACCAAGAAGAGATGTATAACTTTAACCCAGAAGAAATCCCTAGAGTGCCTGCACCAAACCCCATAGACCCAAATTATGACCCCTGGTGGGACGACAATAGAGACTTTGTGCAACGTTACCCTATCCAGGATTATCCACCCATACAGAACATAGAAGCTTACCCAGGTATGGACCCTTTAGATCCCTATTATCAAGATGATTATATTAGGGAGATATTAGAGGATCCTTACCAATTTCAGGAAAATGCACCCCAGATTCCAAACCCAGTCCGAGAACCTGCACCCCCAATGAGTGCAGAAAACGTTCAAGAACTTAGGACTTTCGGGGAGGAGATCTTAGAAAGTAGTGAGAGGATGCGTCAGGTGGGAAAGCGTCTCGTATGGAAATACGATGAGCGCAATATGGATTTCTGGATAAATCCATATCCATGAATGTTAGAAAGCAGTAGTAATAATAATATAATAAAATAAAATAAGATATGTGTGTACGGATGCATATTATTATTTTATTTCTGTTGGTATTGTAATTTCATTTCTGTACTAGTGTGTAATAGACGCATAAGTATATGAAAAGAGTAAGTAGCAATGATCTACGTTTTTGGTTAGATTGTGTGTCATGTGATCAATTACATTACTTACTATTTTGTGATATTAATATAGGATAAATGTTTAAAATTCAGATGGCCGATGAAGGAAATCAAGAAAATCTAAATAACGATAACCAGAGTAACATTAACGTGGTTAATGATAATCCAAATGGCAATAACAATGGAAATCACATGGACAATAGTGTTATCCAACACATAGTAGCACAAGGAATTATAGATGCAATGCCATTTATACTTCAAACTGTTAAGGATGCTGATAATAAAAGTAGGCATAGCAGTAAGCGACCACTTGAACCAGAAAACAGCGTGAACAATGGACCTGTACTTCAAATGCCTATTCCCAAAAGAAGAAGAACCGTGCCTTATGGTTGTTCTTATAAAGAATTCTGGTCTTGTAAACCAATGGAATTCTCGGGAAATGAAGGGGCCATTGCAACCTTACGCTGGATAGAAAAGACTGAGGCAGTCTTAAGGATAAGTAAGTGTGCTGAAGAAGATAAGATATTGTTTGCTTCTAATCTGTTTAAGAATGCAGCACTAGAATGGTGGAACACTATCCTACAGACAAGAGGAAGTGATCAAACTTATAATATGGAATGGGAAGAATTTAAAAACAAGGTAGAAAGGAAATTCTGCCCACCCAATGAAAAAGAACAGATAGCAAACAAATTCCTAAACCTTAGTATGACTGGTGTAGATAGCAAAGGGTACACAAAGCTATTTTTCGAATATGCTAGGATAGTGCCAACTCTTGCTTCACCAGAACCAGTGTTAATTTCCCGTTATATTTGGGGATTAATTGGGGAAATAAGACATGTAGTCAAGGCAGCTAGACCTCAAACCATAGAAGAAGCTGTAGAACTAGCCAATACCTTGACTGATGAATTAGTCCGTACCCGAGAAGAGGATCAAAGGAGAAACTAACCCAGAAATTGACTCAAGAATTTCGTTCTGGAAATTCTAACCGTGGAAGAAATGTAGGTTCTACCTCTGCACCTTACTGTAGGAATTGTAAAAGAAAGCATTTAGGAAAATGCTCTGGGTACTGTAACTTTTGCAAAGTATCTGGACACAAGGAAGAAGATTGCAGGAAGAAAAACAACAGGATATGCTACAATTGTGGAGAACAAGGTCACATCAAGCCAAACTGCCCAAAATTAGCTCCAGCCACCGACAACAAAAATACTAAAAATGCTAGAGCATTTGTTCTGACTACAGATGAAGCCAGAATGATTCCAGATGTCATAGCTGGTACGTTTTTAGTTAATGATGTCTTTGCTAAAGTATTATTTGACTCTGGTGCAAACCAAAGTTTTATTAATACATCGTTTTGCAAAATTTTAAATCAATCATTAACTAAACTATCACAAGAATGTGTAGTAGAGACAGCTAACGGAGAAACTGTTAGAATTTCTGAAATCTTGCAGGGAGCAAGCATAGAAATTTTAAATCAGAAATTTATAGCAAACCTGTATCCCATGAATCTGGTAGGATTTGATGTTGTTCTAGGAATGGATTGGTTAATAGCCAATAAAGCTAGTATTTTATGTGATCAAAAGTTAATCCAAGTAAATTCCCCAAAAGGTAAAATGATCACAATTAAAGGAGATAAGCCCTTTAGATCCACAAAATTCATATCTGTGATGAAAACTGCAAGTTGTATTAGAAAAGGTTATATAGTGTATTTGATTTCTATAATTACTAACACTAAAGGAAAAGAACTAAAAGATATTCCAGTAGTATCTCAGTTTTCAGATGTCTTTCCAGAAGAATTACCAGGACTACCTCCGGACAGAGAAGTTGAATTCAGAATTCACTTAATACCAGGAACATCACCGATTGCCAAAGCACCTTACCGTTTGGCTCCTGCAGAAATGCAAGAATTGAAGAAACAACTAGATGAATTGTTAGAAAAAGGATTTATACAACCAAGTTCATCACCATGGGGAGCGCCGATATTGTTTGTTAAAAAGAAGGACGGATCAATGCGTATGTGCATTGACTACCGTGAATTAAATAAAGTCACGATTAGGAATCGGTACCCATTACAGAGAATCGATGATTTGTTTGATCAATTGCAAGGAGCTCGATTTTTCTCTAAGATCGATTTAAGGTCGGGATATCATCAATTAAAGGTACAGGAAGAGGACATTCCTAAAACCGCATTTAGAACAAGGTATGGCCATTATGAATTTACTGTCATGCCATTTGGTTTAACTAATGCCCCAGCTGCATTTATGGACATGATGAACCGAATATGTAAGCCATATTTGGATAAATTCATAATTGTATTCATAGATGATATTCTAATTTATTCTAAGAGTAAAGAGGATCATACAAAACATTTGCACGT